>JAJIBD010004824.1:0-42119 GCA_021461705.1 Cryptotis parvus
TCTAAATTTCAAATAATCCTCAGGCCCTAAAATACTTGATTTCTTTAGAATTACAAAGTTTCTCTCTTCTGTCAATTGGAGTCAGCTGTCTGCATGCCAAAACAAAGGCACAGAGTACTGTTTCCCTTTATCAATCCACGCCAAGAGAAGAGATTGTTTCTCCTGCTATTCCCACAGACTTCTCTTAATGAAAGCTATTAAGGACCCTGGGGTCTTCCTAGTTTATCTATCAGAATTAACATCTAAAAGAGTGATGGCCAATAAACAATAACTAATTGAAGTCTTTGCACACAGACCGTATTTTTGGAGCCAAAAACAGCATGTAATCCGGCCAAGGATTCTGATGTTGCTGTTTCCGGTACACAAGGAAATTTGGCAGATGGGAGAATAAATGGCAAAGTATAGAATGTTCCTGTGCCTTTGTGGGGCTTATAGGAACAATGTGGCAGAATGATTAAAAAAGAATGTGGGCCCTCAAGTTGCCAACTGGGATGTGTGCCCTCACCTTTTGGCTGGATTCCCTGCCTCAGATTTGGAGCTTCTAAGCCATCTGTAACAGTACCTGGAGAACAATAGGATATCTCTCCTAGAGCGGCTGGAATTAAATCAACGTTTTCTCTGAGAGCTCAACAAATAAAATAAACCTAAAATGTATCAGGAACAAGATATACAGCTACCAGAAAGATACAATAGTATACAGATTAAATGCATATAATCATCAAGATTGTATGGCCACCACCCAGGATTTGACTCTTAAAAAAAGGTTAGGGGTTGAAGAGATAGTTCAGGGATTAAGGCCATTGCTTTGGATGAAGCCAAACCCTGTTTAATCCTAGCACTGCCAGGTTTTCTGCACATCGCCATGGCCAAAAAGCAAACTAAAAACAAATAAAAATTATAAGTGATTCATCTGAAAACGAAGGCTCATGTGAAGAGTTGTGAACCTTGGAGGGGGAGTCCAAGTGCGCCAGTGTCCCCAAGCATCAGGTTAGATTATTGCAATAAAAATGTGAATGATGTTTAGATTAAATTCCTTTGGGAGGGGGGGAGGAAGATAAACTTCTCAATCTCCCACTGCAATTTCCATTTTTAAATAGAAAATTTCAACTCGCTAGGCTTGTCTAGTGTCTACCAGAACAGGTTGAGATCATGCTACTTTTTTTTAAATGCGTGCATGTTAAGATGAGTCTCCAAGATAAAAAGGAAAAAATTAAATTAAAAAAGCTTCGGGAAGGAAGGAAGGAAGGAAGGGAGGGAGGGAGAGAGGGAGGAAGGGAGGGAGGAAGGAAGGGAGGGAGGAAGGAAGGAAGGGAGGAAGGAAGGAAGGAAGGAAGGAAGGAAGGGAGGGAGGGAGGGAGGGAGGGAGGGAGGAAGGGAGGAAGGGGAGAAGGAAGGCTCTTTTTGCAGTGCCAGGGATCCAACTCTGGCTCTCATACATGTGAAGAGCTCAGTCTACCACTGAGCTACATTCCTGGTCCAAGAGACTTTGTTGTTATTGTTTTGGGGCCACACTAGGCAGTGCTCAGGGTTAACTTCTGATTCTGCACTCAAGGTCACTCCTTGCAGGCTTGGGAATCATATGGGCTGCTGGGGATCAAATCTAGTTTGCCCACATGCAAGGCACACAACCTATCTACTGTACTATCACTCCGGCTCAGGAAATATTTATTTTCTTTTTTTTCTCCTTTTTTGGATCACACCTGGCAATGTTCAGGAGTTACTCCTGGATCTGCACTCAGAAATTACTCCTGGCGGTGCTTGGGTGAACATATGGGATGCTGGGGATCGAACCAAGGTCGGACACTTGCAGAGGTAAATGCCCTACCCACTGGACTATCGCTCCGGCCCAGGAGATATTTTTCAAAGGACAACTTTGAAGAAGGCTCCTCCCATAATAATCTTTAGGAGAAAGCTGGTATACTGGCCCATGTATCATGCATATCTCTCCAAAATCTGAAAATCAGGCTACGGCATCTGAGCACCTTTTCCACCCCAAATCAACTTGTCTAACCAAGTCTCTTCAACGGATAATTCCCTTCTCACATTGACTATTAAAAGAGCATCTCAGAGAGGGAGAGAGAAAAGAGATAAAGAACCTACCATTTAGACAGGCTATGGGAGGGGGGAGGGGAATTGGGGACATTGGTGGTGGGAAATGGACACTGGTGGAGGGTGGGGTGCTGGAACACTATGTGACCGAAACCTCTAAACATGAGCAACGTTGTAATTGTATATCTCACGGTGGTATAATAAAATGTTTAATAAAAAAAGAGCATCTCAAAACCCAAATGAGGGTCAGTTCAATCACTGGCATCCCATCTGGTCCCTTGAGCCCTGCCAACAGTAACTCTTGAGTGCGGAGTCCCTCCAGAAAAAAACAAAAAGAAGCTTCCAATTAGTTGACATGGCCTCCCTGCTTTAAACTTATAATAACTGACCTTCCTATTGGCCAAGTCTAAGCTCTGCAAAACTCTAAATTTCAGAGACAGGGGATGGCTTAAAGATAGCCATATCTCATTCATCTTACGCTTGTGAGATTTCTAGCACCTAAAGAGGAAAAATATCTAAATCTCACTCGCCCCCCCGTATAATCTTCCAGCAAATCTGTTTTAGCACATTAGTATTTGCTACATGGAATATTCTTGCCACTATTTAAGTTAATATATATTTTTGTGTGTGGTGCCATGGATAGAACCCAGAGCTTCGTACACACTGACATGTGTGTAGCTTCTGAGCCACAGTCCTACCCTAAGCTAAAATCCTTATTTTATACAAGTGTTATGTTCAAGAGTTTAAAGTCAAACTGTAAAAAGATTTTTATTGTTGTTTTCTTTGGGGGTGAGTGGTGCCCAGAGCTTACTCCTGGCATTGTGCTCCAAGATCACTCATAGAGGATCAGAGAACCATATTTGGGGCTGGGGATGGACAAGGGTAGACTCTATGCGAGGCAAGTGCCTTACCCTCTGTGCTATCTCTGTAAAGTGCTTACCCTCTGTACTAGTTCTGTAAAAGGATTTTAACAAAAATAACTGTCTCCTTTTCAACTCTCAGTTGTTTTGTATTCAGTTTCCTAATGCTAAAAGTCTATGTTTACACACCTGTAAGACTGACCTATGTCAAAAGAACAGAAACAATCAGTACTGATGATAGTGCAGAGAAAAGGAACCCTAACTCACTGTTGGGAATGTAAATTAGTTCAGCTTCTGTGGAAATCTGTATAGAGATTTCTCAAATGCCTGAAAATGGATCTCAAAGCATGAGGTCATGAGTGCAATCCCTGGCACTTACCTACATACTGAGCACAAGTTCAGTGGTGCTTCCATTTGGGTTCCACAGCACCACAAAGAAGCTGTGAGATTTCCAGTACACTGGTACAAGTATGTTAGCACCAACGAAATGTGCAGCCCTCCAGTGAGCACCAAAACCAAATGTGTGTGACCCTCCCATTGTAATAAAATCATCTAAGTAAAAGGAAGTAAGGATATTAATATTAAAAATAGATATATAGGGGCTGGAGCAACAGTACAGCGGTAGGACATTTGCCTTGCACACAGCCTACTTGGGTTTGATCTCCAGCATCCCATATGATCCTCTGAACATCACCAAGAGTAATTCCTGAGTGCAGAGTCAAGAGCAACCCCTGAGCATCACCAAGTGTGACTCAAAAAGAAAAAATATGGACCTACCACATTACCAGTCCATTCCATTCCTGTATAGTCAAAGAACATAAAAACACACCTGAAAAGATATTTCACACTATTTCAAGTAGCAAGGATTTGAATAAAAACCTAAGTGTCCAACAATAGATGAATGGATCAAGAAGTTGTGGTATACAACAATGGAATACCCAGTAGCTGTAATAAAAGATGAAATCTTGTCTTTGCTACAACATGGAAAGATCTGGAGAGTGTCAAACTAACTCAGGAGAAATAAAAATTTCGAATTTATATGTGGGATAAAAATATATGTGGAATACAGAGACTGGCCCATATCCAAAAGGGTAAAAACAACAAGTGCTGGTGTGTATGCGGGAAAGGGGACTCTCATACATTGTTGGTGAGAATGTTGATTTGTACAGCCTTTCTGGAAGACAATATGGACATTCCTCCAAATACTAGAAATTGAGCTCCCTTTTGACCCAGCCATACCACTCCTGGGAATATACCCTGGGAAACCAAAAACACACAGGGGAAACACTATCCCCACTTTTATTTTCATAGCAGCATTATTCACAATAGCCAGAACCTGGAAACAACCAGTATGCCCGAGAACTGATGACTAGATAAAGAAACTTTGGTACATCTACACAATGGAATACTATGCAGCTGTTAGGAAAAATGAAGTTATGAAATTTACCTATAAATGGATGGACATGGAAAGGATCATGTTGAGTGAAATTAGTCAGAAGGAAAGAGTGAGATATAGAATGACTGCATTTATTTGCATGACATAAATACATATATACATATTATGATACCAAAATCCAATGTCAGGTGAAACGTGGACCAGGATGTCTTACCAAAAGTGGAAATTACCACAAACGTGTGGGAGTCAGAGGTTAGGTAAGACAGAGAAGGGATCATGTGCGAATAAATGTTAAAAGGGCTAATGCCAACCTAGAACTGAGCATTAAATACAGGCAAAAAAATGCACATGATGGCCTCTAAGTGTATGTGTTGCAACCCACAATATGTAAGAGGAGGAAAAGAGAAAGAGGGAGAGAGAAAAGAATAAAGAACCTGCCATGGAGGCAGGCTATGGGAGGAGGGAGGGAATGGGGACATTGGTGGTGGGAAATGGGCACTGGTGGAGGGCGGGGTGCTGGAACACTATGTGACCGAAACCTCCAAACATGAACAACATTGTAATAGTATATATCACGGTGGTATAATAAAATATTATTTAAATATATATGTGGAATAAAAATTATATTAATATATTATAATTATATGTGGGATAAAAAATAAAAGAGAACAAAGTCAAATGAAAACAAACCCTTAGAATCTATCCACAGAACTGAGATGATAAAATGGGGGCAGGAATTAGGTTAAAACTGTGGTGAAGGGTCCAACAGATTGTGATGCAGAGAGATTGACACTATGGTGGTGGCCACAATGATATAGTTTTTTTTTGTGGGGTCACACCCAGTGATGCTCAGGGGTTGCTTCTGGGTCTGCACTCAGGAATTACTCCTGGCGGTGCTTAGGGAGACCATATGGGATGACAGGGATTGAATGCAGGTCTGCCACGTGAAAGCCAAATGCCCTACCTGCTGTACTGTTACTCAGGCCCATATGGAATATAGAAGATAGATTATAGAATATAGAATATATAGAATACAGAATACAGAATATACAACATAATATACAACATACTATATATGAACATATATAAAATATATTAACATTAAGATATACACATACAAACATGGAGATTGGGAAGTGGTTCACGGCTAAAGAGGCCATGAGTTTGACCCTTGGCGCTGACACATATATACCACGTGAGGTCCTTGTAGCTCTATTACAGTACACAGATGATAACTAACTTCACCGCAGTCTGATGTGTGTGAACAACCTAACCAAAAGGGGGAGTGCACTGGCAAGCACCATAACTAAAAAGCAGTGTGAACACTGGGGTCAGGCGTGTGACCCTGAGGGATCACATGTGAGTACAGTGACTTTTATTATTACAACCAGAATGTACACAAGTACTGCAACTGAAGAAGTGAGAATCAGCAAGAACTGAAGCCTGATGTGCAACCCCCACTGAGCATCCACCGTTAAATACACAAGTAGCACAGCCAAGGGTATGGAACCCCCCCACACTTTCCCCAAATCATGGCAACAACGCACAATAATATTAACAGAGTGAAGGCAGGGGAAAAAGCAAATAAACCAGAAAGGAGTTGGTGCATTTGCACAAATTAAAGAAAATATGGGGGCAGAGATAGTATAGTGGGAAGGGCATTTGCCTTGCATTTGACTGACCTGGATTCTATCTCCATCACCCCATATGTTCCCTCAAACCCACCAGGAGTGATCCCTGAGTTGAGAGTCAGGGGTAAGACGTGAACATCACCAAGTGTGACCCTCCAAAATGAAAAGGAAAAAAAGAAAATATAGTCTTATAAACTAACGTTACCTTAATATGGAAGAAAGATAAGGAGAGAAGACATAATTCAGTTTATTGTGTGTCTCACATCTGAGAGGCCCCAAGTTCAATCCCTCATATAATTAAAATACTAATAAAATAGATTTTACAAATAAAGATGCAAAATTAAAAATAACTCATTTTTAAAATATTTTGAGGAACTGAATTTTAAAATGTGAAATAGCCATAAACCATTCAAAAATAATTATAAATTGTTAGCATTTGCTCCTCTTGTTAACATGCCATACATAATGATAACCATATTGCTAGTTTCATTTTGTTTTTCTAGGTGTTCTTTTTTCAGTTTCTTTTAATTGTTGCCTTCATTTTTTGTTTTGTTCTGTGGCCATATCTGGCAGAGTTCAGAATCCATTCCTTCCTGTATACTCAGGAGTGATCACTGCCAATACTCAGGGGACAGTATATAATGCCGGGAATGTGAACCAGGATCAGCTGCATGATAGGCAAGTGTCTTACCTCCTGTACTATCTCTCCATCCCACTCTTTCAATTATCTATTTATTTAATTTGTTGTGCCAGGTCGCACCTGGTAGCTCAGGGACTATTCCTGGTTTGGTTTGGTTTGATTTGGTTCCTCCTAGTGGTGCTAAGGGGACCATGCAGTGCTGGGAATAAAACCAAAACCCTTTTGCTCTCTTGTCCTGTTTTATTTTTTTTTAATTTGTTGTATGATCGTCATCAAAGTGATCAGGGAGGTTTTTGGTACTGTGTTGAACAACCTAGGGTCTTTCACATAAAGACATTTACTCTACCACTTGAGCTTCAGCCAGGCCCACTTGTGTGCTCCTTATAAAATCATTTTGAGGAGGGGTAGGGAGTGGAGGGATAGTACAGAGGGTAGGACCTTTGTCTTGCAGAAGACCAACACGGGTCTGATCTCTGGTCCCTTATATGGTCTCTCCAGCCTGCCAAGAATGATCTCTGCGTGCAAAGCTAGGATATGCCCTGAGCACTGTCGGTTGTGCGCCCTGCCCCCAGAAAAATAAAAAAATACTAACTGTTGGAATACTCTTTATTTTCAGCCCTAAGTGCTACCGCTGAGTTTTGTATTGTAAATGAGGGATAGCCAACAAAACAAAAAAATTGTTTAACTAAATGAATACATGTATTACTGAATCACTGTAGCACTGTCTTCCCGTTGTTCATCGATTTGCTCAAGTGGACACCAGTACCATCTCCATACGCCCTGTCACAAGCAAGTGTAGCCCAAGGGCATCTGCTTGCTCCAAGGACAGGAAGAGCCTTAAACCATTCTTCAGGTCATGGAATTGAAGTCCACAATTGTTACTAGTTTTTTGGCATAACAAATAAAACACAGGTAGCTTGCCAGGCTCTGCCGTGTAGGTGGTATATACCTAAAAAAAAAATAAACAACTTAAGGCACCAAAAAATAAATAAATAAATAAATAAATGACTTAAAAATAAATAAATAAAAAAGGATTAATGGAAACCTAAAGAGTTTTCAGGAAAAGGCAAAGTAAAATTACAATAAGAAACTCTAAAAAATAGGGGGGCCAGAGTGATAGCCCAGCGGGTAGGGCGTTTGCCTTGCACGCGCCAGCCTGTGCCGCCCGGGTTCAATATCTGGCATCCCATATGGTCCCATGAGCACCGCCAGGAGTAATTCCTGAGTTCAGAGCCAGGAGTAACCCCTGAGCGTCGCGGGTGTGACCCAAAAAGCAAAAAGAAAGAAGGAAGGAAGGAAGGAAGGAAGGAAGGAAGGAAGGAAGGAAGGAAGGAAGGAAGGAAGGAAGGAAGGAAGGAAGGAAGGAAGGAAGGAAGGAAGGAAGGAAGGAAGGAAGGAAGGAAGGAAGGAAGGAAGGAAGGAAGGAAGGAAGGAAGGAAGGAAGGAAGGAAGGAAGGAAGGAAGGAAGGAAGGAAGGAAGGAAGGAAGGAAGGAAGGAAGGAAGGAAGGAAGGAAGGAAGGAAGGAAGGAAGGAAGGAAGGAAGGAAGGAAGGAAGGAAGGAAAGGAAGAAAGAAAGAAAGAAAGAAAGAAAGAAAGAAAGAAAGAAAGAAAGAAAGAAAGAAAGAAAGAAAGAAAGAAAGAAAGAAAGAAAGAAAGAAAGAAAGAAAGAAAGAAAGAAAGAAACTCTTTAAAAAAAAACCTACACTTTCCCTCAACCAGAGGAGTTGCACACCAGCTCTGCACACCTGCTCAAGGGAGAGCACAGCTTTCCTCTGAGTTGTGCTGCTTTCGCACAGCTGCGGTACAACCAAACCCACACGTTTTCCTGTGTCACTGGGATCACACAGAGGTGTACGAGGCAGTGCCGGAGATCAAGCGTGAGGCCTCACACTAACAAGGCAGATGCCCTCTCACACGGGGAGCTATTCCCTGGACCCAGAGAAGCTGTTCCATTATCACCGACAGACATGTATAAAGATTTTAAGTTGCAGAGTACCTCCAACAATAACAAAAGCACAAATTCCCCACTTTCCTCCTCCTCACCTTGACTTCTCCCACTCTCAGAGACAAACCATTTTCAATTATTTTAACCATGTTTCAGGCTGGTAGCTCCTCGTTTCTAAAGAACACACACATACTTCTATTTTTTGGGTTGCATATGTTATGAAACAAGTCTCTGCTATTCAGGCAGATTACACTGGGACCCCAGACTCAAGCTGTCATTGTAGGTGAACATTCCTCTTCTCATACCACTGGTGTAGTTGCATCTCAAAATGTTAAGTCAAATAATTATTGATAATTTATATTACCAAAGACACTAAGAAAGGATAAACCACATCGCATGCTATATTTCCTTTTGAGGCCAACTTCTCTCCCTTCCAAGTAATGATGATTTTGCTTGTATGTAGAGTTCTTCATACCTATGATCATAATCAATTCTTCCCAAACTCTGTCACCAGAACACTTCTATCAATTGTTTTGACATGTCAACCAATTCTTCAGATTTTCTTCTCATTGGTACATCTATTTCTGTTGTCATCATGACTAGTTGTGGGGTTGGAATGATAGCTCCATGGCAGAGCACAGGCTTTGCATGTAGGAGGCCAGGATTCCAACCCCAGCACCACATGATTCCCTAAGATATGCTAGGAGCAACCCCCCTGAGCACCATCAGCTATGATTTCTAAACTAAAAATAAACAAGCAAAAAAAGACTAGCTGTTTCCCCCATTAAGTCTGTATCAGCAATACTGTAAAATGTCCCTCACCCATCACCAGAAAAGTTCCTTTACTTCTCTTTTATGTAGAATTTCCTGTTTCCAAGATTCAGTACCCCCTTTTTTTTGCATTTATGTCTGGAGTTTTCTGGAGCACATTCTTTTTATTTTTTAAATTTTATTTATTTTTTAATTGAATCACCATGAGATAGTTACAAAGTTGCTCATGAATGGGTTTCAATCATACGTTGTTCATAAAATACCCTTCCCTTCACCAGTATACATTTCCCACCACCAATGCCCCAAGCTTCCCTCCCACTGCCTCTGTAGAAGACACTTTTCTTCTTCTTTCTTCTTCTTCCTCCTCCTCCTCCTTCTTCCTCTTCCTCCTCCTCCTCCTCTTTCTTTCTTCTTCTACTTCTTCTTCCTCCTCCTCTTCTTCTTCCTCTTCCTCCTCCTCTCCTCTTCCTCCTCCTTCTCCTGCTCATTCTTCTTTCTCTCTCATTAGGCATTATGGAGTACATTTTCAGTGCTCCTCTGCAAGGGATCAATAATGGAGGCACAGAACATAAAATCTCTAGATTTTATGTCTGAAAATGATGCCTTTACTCTTGACTGATAGTTAAAATGGATATAGTTTGGAAACTGTGGTGTCTCAGAATTTTGAGAACACTGCACCATTATCTCCTAGCTTCTAGTATTCCTTTTTATAAGTCCAATGCCATATTTTCCCTTGGTGCTGTGTTTATGTGTTCTTTTTCTCTGGAAATTTAAACAGCTTCTTTTTATCTGTGGTTCTTACAGTGGCATACCTTAGTGCGGGACATTTTATCATTTATTCTGCTGATCACTTAGTGAGATCTTCATTCCCTCAGTTCAGGAATGTGTTTTTTCTATGATGTCTCTGATGATCTACTTCCTGTTATATCCTTTATTTTCTATTTCTGAATCTCCTATCATTATTTAGTTTTTGTTTGGGGATTACACCAGACAATGCTCAGGGCTTACTCCTGGCAGGCTCAGAGGGCCATCTAGGATGCCAGGGATCAAACTTGGTAAGCTAAATGCATGGCAAACACCCTACCTACTGTACTATCACTACAGGCTACTATCACTGCAGCCCTTGAAACTCTTGCTTGTCATTAAATCCTGGAGTTCTTCAACTGAATCTCTCATTTTGTTTTCCTTTCCTCCTCCAATTTGTCACCCTTTCATTATGCTGTGGATCTCTTGATCTTACCATTCAACTTGCCTCTTAGAAGATTTCCTCAGCTTTTACTTTCTAGTCATTTTGCTGAAATCTGTTTTAGCTCTATCTTTATTTATTTTATTAAAACTTTTATTGAATCACTATGAATGACAGAGTTACAAAGTTATTTATTATTTTCAGGCATACAATGTTCCAACATGTGCCTCTTCACCAGTTTCTACTTTTCTCCACCAATGTCCCCCATTTCCTTCCTGCCTCCAAACCTGCCTCTATGGCAGGCATTTTCTTTCCCCTTACTTTTAATTTCTCAGGTTTCAGCTCCCTTTGTCACCTCTGATCTTTCCAATTTCCTTTTTTGGGTGGGGTATGGTTTGGGCCACACCCTGTGGTGCTTGAGGGGTTACTCCTGGCTCAGTCCTCAGGAATCATGCCTGGTGGATTTGGGGGGGTACCATATGGGATGCCTGGGACTGAATCCAGGTCAGCTGTGTGCAAGGCAAGCATACTACATTCTATACTATAGCTCCAGACACACACACAAACACACACACCAAGTTTCTTTTTAATGTTTATATTTTTGGTCATCATTGTATGTTGATTATCTTTCTCATATAGCACTGAGTAACCTATTCATCTCTGCGGGAACTCCTTTTTGATTTGTATTTATTTTTATTGATTTACTGTGAATTACAAAATTACATAAGTAATTATGATTGAGTTTCAGGTGTACAATGTTCCAACACCAATCCCTTCACAAATGTCCATTTCCCCTCTCACCCCACCCCTCGTCTGCCTCCGGGAAAGCACTTTTTTCCTCTACCACTGTCCTAGAGTTCCCTTCTCTAACTTATCCCCCACCTGAGTGCAAGCTTCCTACTGAAGGTCTTCATACTCTTCATTTCTGTTGCCTTTGGGCATTTGGTATTCCCCACTGAAGTAACTTTACATCCCACATGTGAGAGAAATCATTCAGAGTCTGTTCCTCTCCTTCTAACTGACTTCACTTACCAGGATACTCTCTAGGTCTAGCCACATAGCAGAAAATAGCATGATTTCATTTTTTCTTATGACCAAGTATTATTTCATTGTATATACATACCATAGTTTCTTTATCCAGTCATTTTTTTTCTTGGAAATTTGGGTTGTTTTCAGATTTTGGCTATTGTGAAGAGTGCTCCAATGAACATAGGAGTACAGATGTCTTTTCTGCATTTTGCTTTTGAGTCCTTGGTTTTTATTCTCAGGATTGGAATTGCTGGGTCATATGGAAGTTCAATTCATAGATTTTTGAGGAATGTCCACATTGTTTTCCAAAAAAGTCTGGTCCAGCTAACATCCCCATCAACAGTGAATGAAGGAGTCTTTTTTAAACTGTGCCAACTCCATTGATGTGGAAATTACATGAAAAATGTATACCTCACTTAAGGGCTTTTGCCTGGTGATCAGTTACCATGACAATAACAAGCTGATGGCAAATTCTGCATGTAGACGGAGCTTGTTAGATGGTGTGCAGCATTAGAGTTACTGGGATAAAATCCTCTTACTATGTTGGAAGACTCCCAAATTTCATCTTTTAGAGGCCTTTTTTTCCTGATGCCTTTCTCAAGAAAAATCCTGCCACGTCTTTCTGAAAGCAGAGGTAGAAACACATTTTTGTGTGTTTCTATCTGTTTTTCTTTTTCACTCATACTTCAGTGGAATATGGGGAAGAAGCATAGAGATATAAATAAATTTATTCGATTCATTATGTTCAAAAGGAAGTTCCCCTTCCTATTCAAGCCAACTTCTATTCACCCACCATGACTCACTTAGGCAAGGCCTCCTCCAGGAAGTTTATCTTAATGTCCTTAGACTAGTTGAGGATCCCTTGCTCTGCTGTTCCACAGGATCTTTTCTTGTCTCCACTGGAGCCCTGATCAAACTGTTCTGGAATTGTTCATTTTCTATGCCTGACTCTCTTTGTACATTGGGAGATCCTGGTGGGCTACACCTCCATCTTACTTTGCTCTGTATCTCTAGTTCTCAGAGTCTGGTCTAAAAAAGTATAGGAAAGTATATGAAATATACTTAAAAGTATATGAAAATGGAATGAATGAATAAAAGAAGGACTATAGGAATGAATCAGACATGACCAGAGGAAGCAGCTGAAAGGAAACATTTAATACAACTATTCCTACACTATGCCATTTCCCTAAAAGTTTTAAGTTCCCTCAAAGATTTATGTGCAAGCATGGCCTCTGGTGACATAATTAGCACAGGAAAAAATGGGTTCAGTTTCTACATTGAGGGGATAGTATATCAGTTGCCATAGAAAATGATGGGGGCCTGGACCGGAGCGATAGCTCAGCGGGTAGGGCGTTTGCCTTTGCGCGGCCGGCCTGTGCCGCCAGGGGTTCGATCCCGGCATCCCATATGGTCCCCGAGCACCGCCAGGAGTGATTTCTGAGTGCAGAGCCAGGAGTAACCTCTGAGCATTGCCGGGTGTGACCCAAAAAAGCAAAAAAAAAAAAAAAAAAAGAAAATGATGGGGGCCAGAGAGATAGTACAGTCAGCAGGGTGCTTGTCTTGCGAGACCATCCTGTGTTTGTTCCTTGGCACCCCATATGGTCCCATGAACCAGCCAGGATGATACCTGAATACAGAGATGGTGGCAATCCTTGAACATTTCTAGGTGTGGTCCCAATGCCTCTCCTCAAAAGATTATGGGCCATAAAATAGCTCAATGGGCTAAGCACATGTAAGGCATGCTTTGCATATGGGAGACCTGGTTTCAATCATTAATCCTGCTTGGTTTCCCAAGCACTGCTGGTAGCAACTCCCACACACAGAGCCAGGAGTATCCCCTGAGCACTGCTAAATGTGGCAAAATGTTGGTTACAAATAAGTACCAGAACAAGGGTGTGGCTCATCTGTAAAGCACCTGCTCTGTATGTGAATCCTAGGGATTGATTCCCAGCACAGAAAACAGAAAATAAATGTGTTATGAAGAATACGTGATCACAAGGAGAATGTTCAAATGAAATAAGCAAGAAAATGTATAAGTGAAGTATCATTTCAACCGCATAAAAATAATGCAGAAAATAAGGTAATTGTGCTAAATATTCATAGTGAGTATATTTGTGTGCTGAAATTATGGGTAGTGTATTCCTCTTTTACTTTTCCAAAATTTTCTAAATAGTCTTCTAGAAGAATACTTTTGGCATATCATTTTAAGGTGCCCGAGAAATGAAAAAAGAGTAAGCAGAGACTTCTATGAACAAAATTGTGTCAAGGTGACCTAAGGATCTGGTACACAGCCAGAAGTGCTGACTAGGATGCCCTATTCTTCACTAACCAGACACCCTAAAGTCCCTGACAAACAGAATAGCTTTCTCCACAAAGGCCCTCCTCATGACTAAGATAGATCCACCTCAGGAAACCAAAGGATCTTGGAACCAGACTATTATACACATCAGTATCACTCATATATGATGACTATATGATACTTGAAAACAGCTGCTTCATTGGGTCTCACATAGTAGAAGCCTCTTCTATAAGGTAAGCTATCTGAATCAAGGCAATATCCCCATCAAGAATGTTGTGTCTCTTTCCCTTCTAGAGGGCACATTTGGTCTCCAGGGTCCCAGAATTTCCTGCCCCATACTTCTTGAACTCGCTTTCAGAAATTGATTGGTCTTATTATGTATCTACATCTGCTAGGTCAAAGGGAAAGAAGAGATAAACAGTCTTTGAATATGGTTTGTGTATTCATCTCATATACGTCTCAGAGTTCTTCTGAATCAGAGACAGGAAGAGAAGGGAGCAGAGTACTTTGGCACTCTACTGGTACTTTGCACAACTGTAGAGGCAGACAAATACAGACTTCCTTAGGTCTCAGGTTTATAAAAAGTCCTGACTTTGAGGATAGATATGAGTTCAAGCACATTTATTTGTGTGCAACCATGCTTGAGTTCATTCCTCTCTCTCTCTCTCTCTCTCTCTCTCTCTCTCTCTCTCTCTCTCTGAGTCCCAGTTTCCTCAAATACAAAGTAAGTAGAATAATTCCAACTTCACAAAGCTTTGGTAAGACCTGCTGGGGTAGAGAAGCATAGTGATTATAAGCACAGGCATAAGGTAAAATAAGACTTTTGCTGATTCCTAACTCCACTATAATTGTGATTTATACATGTAAGTTTCAGTTTGTAATCTATGTAATGGAGATAATGATAGCACTAAAGTGACAAAATAGTTGGGAGGATTATGGTTGCAATGAGTATGTAGCAACACTGGAAAATACTGAAATGAGAAAATGCTATTTAATAATAACCACAAAAAACTGGCTTTAGCAAAGATGACTGTCCTTCTGCACTCCCTAGATACCTCTGTTTAGCTTTACTCTTTTCAGTAGCGCTGGCATTTGACATATTTGCGCTTGTTTATTAGTTTTTCTTCTACCCCTGCACCTCACATACAGATACAAAAATGTCAACTCTATGGCAGAGACTTTATCTGTATTGTTTGCTATTTCCAATTACCTGGAACAGTAAGTGGGGTACATAGGAGATGTTCTTCAAAAATCATGTAGGAATGTGCCATTTGAACAGGGTTATAAAGGCACCCCCCTTTAGTGCCTTGTGGACAGTCAGAATATAAGCGTGGGAGCAAAATGAAGTTGATTATGTTTCAGGAACCCTAGACAGTTCAGTAAAACTTGATTGCCAGGTTAGGAAGGATGAAAAATGACTAAAAAGATTAGCAGAGTTGCCTGACCCAAAGGAGCACATGAAAGCTTTCTCAGGGGCCAAAGCGATAGTACAGCAGGGAGGGCGTTTGCCTTACATGTGGCCAACCCGGGTTCGAGTCCTGGCATCACATATGGCACCCTGAGCACTACCAGGAGTACATATGGTACCCTGAGAACCACCAGGAGTAATTCCTTAGTGCAGAGCCAGGAGTAACCCCTGAGCATCGCCAAAATAATGCCAAAAAACTTTCTCAGACTGCAAGTATAGAGATTATGACAGGAAGTAAAACAACCTTTGGGGAGAGGTACAGATACCCCAGGTTCAAGTGTCACTAAAAATGACAGTATAAAAATGAAAGCAAAACCCTTTTGAAAGGTAATGCAGATAGAAACTTTCCTTTCTAAGGGACCATCTGAGCCAATAATCAGACATAGAAATGGGAAAACAAAAGGAAAGGCAGGTATAGAAGCTATGTGAATTATATACTGATGACAAGCAAGACAATTCTACTAAGGCTGTCAAGAGAAGCACAACTAAACAAACTAGAATGAACCAGAAAGCATGTTGGATAATCAATGCAACCAATTGCTTTCAGCGATGGAGTCACACAATACCAAGGACAAGATGATACTGGGAGTACCAAATCAAGACCATGGTGGTTTCAGCCATGGTGGTTTCAGCCATGGTGCTTTTGGTTGCTGATTATCCTTTTGCTGGTAATTACTTTTCCAATAGTCCTTTCTCTCCACTACTCATTGGTCTATGACTATAATAACAATGATCAAGATTACTGAATATTTGATCAAAAATACTTGCCTATCTTTTTTTTAATTTATGAACTAAAAAGGTCAGTATCACTTTACAATTTTAAAGAGAAGATAGGCCCACACCACAACAAAAAGAATCTTGAGTAAGACAGAGTGCAAACTTCATGCTATTATTATTGAAACCACTGGGAGGCTCCATCCAAGGAAAAACAAAGTCAAATGCCTCTAAGATCACTCTCCTTTTAATTACTAAATCAGGCATTATTTTGGCCTTAAATAGTCTTCCTTCTAATAATCCCTCCAAAATAAATTGACTTATTTTTATTTATTCATTTTTGCTTTTTGGGTCACACCCAGCGATGCTCAGGGGTTACTGCCGACTCTGCACTTAGGAATTACTCCTGGTGGTGCTCAGCAACCATGTGGGATATCAGGATGAAACCCGGGTTGGCCACCTGCAAGGCAAACACCCTCCCTGCTGGACTATCGCTCCGGCCCCAAACTGACTTTTAATAACACACCATGACCTGGGACTTGTATTCTCTTCATAACAGTAATTCAGGTGATTGGTAGTCTTTTCATTGTGTAAATGTTAAAACAGAGGCTCAGAGAGGCAATGTGATTTACTTAGAGCCACACAGGAAATCTGTGAAGGTGAGATTTAAGTCTAGGTTTGTCTGAGTCCAAAACTAATGCTTGTCACTGCTCTACAGCAACTTCCTTCTGTCCTAACAGAGCTAAGACACACAACACTATCTCTTCACCAGTCATGCACTAGGTTCCTCTTCCTCACCTGGCTTCTATTTTTTCTCCACAGAGTGAAGCCCAGGCTCCCACACCATGCACATTTAAGCAGTACTCCTGGATGCTATAACCATTCAAGGACTGAAACAGGCAGCACCAAAAAGGAATGGAGGAGTTAGGCACAGGTACTTCAGCTTAGATCAGTTTAGCAGCATAGAGAGACACAGAGGGAGGGAGAGAGGAGGGAGGAGGAGAGAAGGGGAGAGAGAGGAGAGAGAGAAAATGAAAATGTAACTGGCTTCTGAGCCTCCCCCCTTTTGCCTCCCTCTGCTGTAGGCAGAGGGATGGAGATTCAGCCATGATGGGAAAGAGAGTGGGCGGAAGGGGGAGCAGCTAGAGCAGCCTGCTGTTGCAGAAGCCTCAGCACAGCCTCAAAGCGCCTCCTGTGTGCTTAGGGCCTGTCCCTGGCCCACCTGCTCCCCTCTCTAAGCCAAGGAGACTGGGCAGTTCTCCAAGAACCCACCTCATTCTGCTTCAGCAAAGCTCATAACTTGCAGCCAACTCAGGCCCTCTGGAGTCAGACAATGAGGGAAGCAGTGGCAGAACCAGGACAAAGGCGAGAACCTAGGGGCTGCAATTCCTCAGCTGAGGACAGACATGATTTCATGGATCCCAATGGCAGAGGCTGAGGATAGGAGTGCTCCAGAGGTTGCCCAGGAATGCTCATGATAGGGCTGGAGCCAGAGGCAACAGGACAAAGTGAGGCCACCCAGGGAGAATTCACTAATAATGTTCATTCTCTGCCTAGACTGAGAAAGTAAAACAACAATTTCCCCTTTTACCCAAAGTTTATTCAGGAAAAGGCTAGTGGAAGGATAGGCAGGGGACTTGTGCACAGAAAAGGGAGTCAAGGCTGACTAAAACCCAGCCATTTGTAGTTGAACGGGCTATCCCTGTCAGTGCTTGAGAGCTGGCTCAGGGGTCATTTCCAACGGTGTCAGGGATTGAACCTGGGCCCCCTGCATATGAAGAACATGTGCTCAGGCTACTGAACTATATTGTCAGTCACCCAAAACCTCTTTAGCAGGCTGTGACACAGTTCAGTGCTAGAGCAATTGCTCAATTGCTTTGCATATGCTGAAGCCATGGGCTTGGTCCCCAGCACTGAATAAAGGATTCTAAAAGCCAACTTTTTAAAAAATAATTGAGTAATTGTTTGTAACATTACATGGGCTTCAGGTATACATTCTTATAACGCACATCTTGACACCGAAAGTCTAGTTTCCATTTATAACCATACAGCTGTTTTACTAGATTTATGCCCCCTTCCCTTCTGGTAACCCTTTTTTTTCACATGGCCTAAGAGTTCTTATTCATTCATTCATTCATTCATTCATTCATTCATTTTTTGAACCACACCAGCAGTAAACAGGGCTCACTCCTGGTGGGTTCAGAGTGCTACACACTGAACCCAGGCCAGTCACATGCAAGGCAAGCATACCTGCTATACTATAGCTCTTGTCCTTTTTTTCTTTATCTTGTCCTTCAAAAGAACCATTTTAAAAGCTGCTCTAGCTTTAGTTTGGACCTCATGAGCACAAGTGTTTATCTCCCCTCTCTCCCAAGACCCCCTCTAAATTGAAAGTGAATAGAATAATATAGAAATTCCTAAGAGTAAAAGTATGGAAGAAGGAGCGATCAATGAATGAGAGAGTTCAAGAAATTTCTCGAAGCAAAAATTCAAGAGAAGATGCTTATAGCATAAAGAGATCAGAGGGCCAAAACAGAAGAAATATGAAATTCTCCCCTTTCCTCCAGGAACCACACCTAGGACATAAGCTGCCTAGCACTCACCCCTACAAAAATATCAGAGGGTTCCTTGCTAAAGAAATAAAACTATCTGGGATGAATTAGGTCATCTAATGGCATGTTGGCACCCCCAGAATAAAGTGCTTTTCATTCTAGAATTTGGAAAGCACCCATTATAACAGCCAGCTCCCTTGGGGCTCACCTAAAATAAAGACAGCGAGTGGACAGGCCATCCTGGATATACAGACACCTTAGTTTTAACTCATCCTAAAACTGAAAAATACAAACTATGATGGAAAAGTCCAGAGGCCTAGAAGTTCATTCCAGAAAGCTCAACATCCAACAAACAGACATTCCAGAAATGAAGAGGAGAAAATGACCAAAGAAATTATGTAAGAAATGGAAAAGTGCAATAAATTAAAATAGATCACTAAGTACCAGTTATACTTAATACAAAACATGTTTTTTTATTCCATTCCCTGTGGTGCTAAGAGGCACAGGTTATGATGCAGTGCTGGGAAATGACCCCCAAAGTTCCTTCATGTGCTCCAGCCCCTTGTGCCATTCTCCTGGCTCCTGAAAACCAGATCCTAATCTGAGTGCTGGTTACATAGGTTATATTCAATTTGTAAAAATTCACCAAGGAGGGGCGGAGCGATAGCCCAGCGGGTAGGGCGTTTGCCTTGCACACGGGCGGCCCATGCCGGCCTGGGTTCGATCCCCGGCATCCCATATGGTCCCCGACCACTGCCAGGAGTAATTCCTGAGTGCAGAGCCAGGAGAAACCCCTGAGCATTGGCGCTGTGACCCAAAAAGCAAAAAAAAAAAAATCACCAAGGAAATGTGATATAAGCATTCTTCTGTGAGCATACTATGTTTAAGTGTGACATGCTAAATTTTTTCTTTTAAATATTTTCATAGAAAATATCCCCAGAAGATGCACTATCATTATTCCATGATTTCAATAAGTTCTACACAAATAAATAAGAAGTATATCAAATAAATGAAAAAAAAACAGAAAAACAAAACTGGCTCAAATATGGAACAAGATAAAAGTGGAATGATTTTGAGCAATTGCAGAACTGGAGAAGTAAAATTCATTGATCTTGAGGCTAGGAGTACTTTATTGGGATCACAGTGGCACTGTGGGAAACAAGGTACAATTATAGTACATTATTTGGCCCTCCAATGAGTAACACAGTAATAAAACACAAAGTGTGTTTTGGTGGTCAATGTTTTTTTTGGTCACACCCGGCAATGCTCAGGGGTTATTCCTGGCTCTGCACTCAGGAATTACTGGTGGTCAATGTTTAAACTCAGTTTCTCTAGATAAAGGACTGGAAAGCTAATTATTGCTACAAAGTAGAATGAAAATCAAATAAAATTTTCTGGATTCGAAAGGAACAGGTTACAGAAAATGGAAGGTGGTAGGGTGGAGGAGAGATGAAGAGAATGGGACACTAATTATTATGTCTCACAAACAGAATGACCAAGAGATACGGTGAGAAACAGATAGAATCAGAAAGCTTAGTTTAAAATGGGATTCAACAAAGTTACAAACACAACTAATATAGGAACCAGTCATATAATTGCTAAAATGTGGGACAGAAGAGAGGAGAGAATTTAGCCAATAAGCTAAATTCTCACTGGTTATAAAAAGTCAATTGATAATATTTAGCATTAACAAATGAAGAAATAACCTCTGAATCATGCTATTCAGAGATATGTGGCTACCACCAGACAACTTAAATGGTAAAAGTCAGCACTTATGGGGATGTGGAAGTGTGTGGGGGTGGGGGAGCAGGGAGGGCAGAGACAGCTCTTTACTATATACATTCCGTGTACTATTTGCCCGTTTCTAATGATACAGAAAAACCTGCTTAGATTTAATTTTAAAAAAACAAGTTCTGAGGCCGGATCGATAGTTCAGCAGGTAGGGTGTTTGCCTTGCACGAGCTGACCCAGGTTCAATCCCCAGCATCCCATATGGTCCCCTGTGCCCCATCAGGATTAATTCCTGAGTGCAGAGCCAGGAGTAACCTCAAGTATCACTGGGTGTGTCACAAAAAGGCCAATAATAATAACAATAATAACAACAACAATAATAATAATAATAAAAACAACACAGGACCTTTCTCTTACTCTGGACCTGAGTCTTCCACAGTGTACAATAAAATGGAAAGTGGATGATCTTAGATGATACATGATACTGTTTTCCAACCCTAGCTCAGTTCAGAGCAAAAGCAACACATTACTTTTAGTAAAGCACTGATTCCTGACTAATTAACCCCTCACCTCCTCCTACGACAATCATCTCATGCAGTTGCATCCTATATATATTTTTTTTTTAATTTTTTATTTTAGATACTGTGGTTTACAATACTGTTAATGGTAGGGTTTCTTGCCTAAATCATTCCAGGACCACACCCTCCAGTAGCCTCTTCCCTTTGCCATTATCCCAGAGTTCCCTTCATATTATTCCCCATTGTCCCCTCCATACCCCTGTGTAAGCTTCCTACAGAAGACCAGTAGCTGCCCAGCCTACACAATGCCCTGATCCACTTCAAACTCCAGTATCACCAGTCCAGCCTCTCCAGCCTTCCATTCATTCAGCTACTTACACCTATTAGTTATTTATACTTGCCTGAGTCACAAACAAATTGAGGTGGCTCACTCCAAGAACACAAGTTCTTGGAGTATTTAGGAAAAGAATAAAAATTGAACTAGAAAATAAAAACACAGAAAAGAGATCAACAGAGATGTGAGAGCTATACTTCAAATTAACTAGTATCTGAGCATAAGGAAGATAAAATGAGGCATGACAGCCTCATATTAGGAAGGAGGAAATACACTATTTTTTAGTAAAAGAAAATCTTTGCAGGCACTGAATTCTTCAAGACATTATCCATGGGAGACTTCACAAAGGAGAAGGAATATTTTTTTTCCTTTACCTTTGTTATCCTGTTTTGATGATACACTAATTCAATAAGTTACTATGATTGAAAAAAAACAAATAATCCAGGTAATACCATGATTATGAAATGATGTATAAGAGCATATACTTTGGCATGGTTGTGGGCCATTTCCATAATTTTCCTCTCCCAAAAGACTTTTTTGAAAAAATAAGACTTTATTGAATACCAACAAGTATCTGGGGATGTCATTTAAAAGTTGGACATTGTCATTAAGTTCAGAGGTTACCCAGTGGTAACCAGTGGTAATCAATGGTTACCCAGTGGTAATTAGGGCAAAACCTAGATTCTTAGATCAGTTTGTCCCCAATGATCATTCCTTGTGATTCTTGTTATTCATATCAAGGAGCCTGAAAACAAAGGTACTGTGTGATTGGAAATGTTCTGTCAAAGGGAGGAGGAGGAGGAGCACACTGACACAAGCCTGTCTTAGTCAATGAAAACAGGAACAGGGTAAGAATAAACCTGGCTCTCAGCTCAGAAACCATCTCTAAAGTGCTCCATTCCTTTCAAAAAGTACTTTTTTTCTTATTATACCACCGTGAGATGTACAATTACAAAGATGTTCATGTTTGGGTTTCAGTCATACAGTGTTCCAGCACCCATCTCTCCACCAGTGCCCATTTCCCACCACCAATGTCCCCGATTCCCTCCCTCCCTCCCCAGCCTGCCTCTATGGCAGGCACTTTGTCTTCTCTCAAAGACTACACTTAAGGCAGAAAACAACAGAAGCAGCTTGGGAATGTCAGGAACAGCTTTTAATCTAGGGGATCTGATTTGAAGTAGCTGAACCAGAATAGAGACTGCCTGCCATCAAAGCAAGAGCCCCTTTAGGAGATACTTCCTCTTCATCAAATCTTCTCCTACAAGTTACCAACCTTCTTGGGCCCAAAGGAGACTCTCATCAGTAGGATACAAAGATGGTCCCTGTCACCATTACAGGCAAAAACTAACAGATTTGAGGAACAATGCCTTGAAAGTCAGCATTAATATTAGAGTGCTCTTCTCATCAGAGCTCCTTTGATATCACAATGAGTGGCCTTATATAAGACCTTTCTCTGGGTCTCAGTCCTCTCACCTGTAAAATGAATAGCTTGAGCTAGGTGCTTTTTAAGGCTGTTCCAACTTAAAGTGACTTGACTTTCCTGCTGATGTTATTAAACCTTTCTTAATCATGGAGCTGAAGTGATAGTACAGTGGGTAAGGCACTTGCCTTGCATGTGGCTGACCCAAATTTGATTCCCAGCATTCCCTAAGCACCACCAGGAGTAACCCCTGAGCACAGAGCCAAAATACCTGAGCACCCCTGGATATGGTTGCCCTCCTCCAAAGAAAGAACAATGGATTTCAACATATCACCCCATACTCTACAATGCTATCCTCTTCCCCAGCAAAAACCCTATATTGGTTCCCAATTCCCAATAGTAAAGATCCTTATCCTCTTATTCACATGTCCTCATAATTTGGGCTCAACAGCTATTCAGGTTCCTCTCTTGAATCTCCCTATGTCCTTCACCTCTGCTTCATGTTCTATTGTATCTGACTTGAAACAAAAGAGCTCCCTACCCCCACTCCCCAAGTACTCTATGCCCTTCTGGTTCCATGCTTCTGTGCACTTCCCATTCTGTGTCCTCTGCTTTAAATCTTCCTTTGGTGCCCAATTCCCACCAACCCACACACCATCATCATTGGTTATCTAGCTCACTCCAACTTACCCTCCAACCCACGGCATAGGCATTACCTTTTCTACAAAGTCTTCTCTGAAAGCCCAAATCAATGTTTTCCTGCAGGTACCCATGGTACTTGTGCTCTCTTCTCTGGCATAGCACCCAGAACACTGCATACAATCAAACAATTTGTTTCTATGATTATCTTCATCCAAATGTGAGTACCCTGAAGCCAAGAACTGCATTGTGTTAATCACAGTTCCCTGCCACAAGGTGGGTCAAGGGCTAAGCACACAATGTTCATTACACTCACCTCTCTCAGAAATGTGTTAAGCCCCTCTACATGGCTTCTTCTGCCTTCCCTTTCACAACACAGAGTTTTATAAAGTTATTAACAATAATAACACAAATAATGGCTACTGCCGAGCAAACACCCACTTTATACAAAATACTACAAATCTCTTAATTCTCAAAAGATTCATGCTAAGATACATTATTTATGAATTGGATACTATATAAGATGTACATTTGGAGGGGGCCAGAGAGCTAGTACAGCAGGCAAGGCACTTGCCTTGCATGCAGCCAAACCAGATTCGAACCTGGCACCTCATATGATCCCCGAGTCTGCCAGGAGTGATCCCTGATCATAGAGCCAGGAGTAAATTCTGAGCACAGCCAGATGTGACCCCCAAAACAAAAAGTAAAACAAGAAATAAAACCCTAGATGTTCAGTTGGGTGAGATGTCTTTCTGTTATATAAGGACATTTCAGAGAAGGAAAAAAAGCAGTACTGTAGAACACAAATATAATGACAGTAATTCTACAGTGATTTTCAAGAAGAAAATATCGGTTTTCCTTTGTTGAATGAATACATCTTGGAATCCGGTGGGAACAACAAGGTCCAGATAATGTAGTCATTTTATCCCTTAAGAAAAGAAAAGAAAAAATTGCATAGCTACAATGAAAAGCATTTAATATTAGCAAATTGTACCTATCAAGTGACGAATGTGATGCATTTCCTTCTAAAATATAAAGGAAATATCCTGACTGGCCCTGCAGCCCTGGCTTGTCATCTTTGTTTTGCAAAGGACATGATGCATCAATTCAGGCTGGGTGGTTCTATTTGCTACATTCTACCTTTAGGGGGCAGGGCAATCTCACATAATATTTTCCATCCTTTTCCCTGGGCTCTACAGGGAACCTTTCCTGGTATGCTAAGCAGTTGCAAGATTTTCTGATAAGTGTGTATGCTTGTGTGTGTGTAGCTGGAGGCAGGGGAACATGAACATCACCTTCCAGAAAATATAGCTTTGTCCTTATTATTATTTGGGAAAAACCGAAGCTCTGGAAGTTTGGATGAAGTCCTTTCTTGGAAACACCATTTCTCAGAATGCTTAGGTCCCAGAGAGTGTGGGCTCTTAAGTGCTTGAGAATGCACTTCTCCATGTAAATGCTTTCAACATGGATGCTTGGAGAGAGACTGACTAAGATGAGGAAGTAAACATAACTAGCAAATTATCTTGCCCTACATGAATTGTCCCCAAAGAGGTAGCAAGCCATTTATTTCATCATTCTTCCCCCAATCAGTATTTAATATTATGTCAGGAAACAGCATGGAATGAGCCAGAGGAGCTCATTTGATTTTGATTCTGCCCAGTTCAGGGTTTGAGTTAAATAAAGATTTTTTCTCAATAAACAAGCAACACCCAAAATAACAGGGTAGATTGCATACAAGTCTTATGGATGTCTCTTTGCTCCTTCTGGAACAGATGGTTTTGCACTGAGGGTCAAGACCATGCATGGGATGACATGGCCTTTGTATTAGCCCTAAAGTTTCCAAGTGGTACTCTGACATCCTATCAAATAAGGTGACTGGTGAGTATGAGGTGCACAGAAAGCAGCAGCCAAAATAGCTCTTGGGAGCATGAAAAGGCCACAAAGAAGCCAAGCTAATTTCAAAGTTGAATTCTCTCTATAAGAGTCTTAGAAGGAAAGAAAACTTCATTGCAAAAGCTCACCCTCTGCTCTACCATCAGAGCACCAGCACTAAATCTGAGATTTATTTGTCTACTCAACACTTGTTGAGTAGCTACTTTGTGCTGTGCTGTCTCTCAAAGTTTCTAGCTCCTTCATTTGGGCCTGTAGCACTCAACACATGGCTTTCCACAGCATGTACTCAATAGATGTCAATCAAATCTCAGTCCTAAGGGACTCTCAATCAAATATAGAGGATACTGAAAAGAAATAAATAATAATCAACATATATAAGAATTGCAAAGCAGGGAGGTAGCGGATGGCTCAGTAGCTAAAAGTGCTTGCCTTGCAAGCTTTAGCCATAAGTCTAATCCCCAGTGAGCCAAGAGCAGTCCCAGTGGCTCTGCTGTGTGAGATCCCAAATGGCCCTGCCAAAGCAATAGTACAGCAGATAGGGCATTTGCCTGGCACACAGCTGACCAGGGTTCAATACCCTGCATCCCATATGGTCCCCAAGCACTGCCTGAGTGCAGTCAGGAGTACCCCTGAGCATCATCAGGTGTGATCCCAAAAGCAAAATAAAAAAAAAAACAAAGAAAAAAAACCCCAACAAAACAAATGGTCCGGTTCAAGTACCACAAATAACAATGAGGCCCACTCCCAATGAGCATCACAATGGAAAAATAACGCATGACCACTACATCCAAGAATGTGACCCTGGGCAAGCACTAAACCAGAATGTACTTAAGCACCCTAACTTAAATAAGTGTGAGCCCCAGAGAGCATATGTGCATATGCCCATCTCATGCAATCCATGGTGAGCACCACAGTCACACTAAAGTATGTGCAACACTTAGTCATTGCAACAACAGCAAAAGAGGGAAGATGTTAGAGAAAGAATGCCAATAAATACATTGTAAGAAGAGATGGGGAAGGGATAAAGTGCTCGTTGCAAGGATCAGGGACAGACTAACACAGAAACCTGACAGAAATGAGAGCCAAGTTCTACCTGGAAACTGGATAAAGCAACCCAGAATATAAGAACAGCAAGTGCAAAGACAACCAGAAGCAATCAGAAAACTAGTGGAATAAGGGAGCAGACAGGCCAGCCTGTCTGCGCCCCTTTTTAGACCAGTTTAAATAACAAACATTTACTGGTGTCACTTTATGGTAGAAAAAAGTTGAAAGGAAAGATAGGGCAAGATCCTAAAAGTAGCACGGATGGCTGGGACAGGAGTCTTAACATCTTTCCATGAACCACCAAAACAGAGAAACCACTAGCATCCTGCAGAAAGTTTGGCCTGACTACACCTCATCACAAGCTTAATGGAGCAAGAACAGAAGGGGTATCTAGTTAATAGGCCTGGTTAATTTTTTTTCTGCTTGAGACCCCTTTGGCCATGGCCAAGAAACAATTTGGATTCATTACACATTTTATTTGGAATTCATTGTTGACCATTGTGCATTCAGAAACTTTTACTGTTGCTAATTTTTTCACCTCCTCCCTGCATTCAGTTCCAGTTACACTATTACAAATGGGGTCTCAACCCACGGTTTAAGAAACTAGTAGGTCTAGGAGACTAGGACAAAATCCAGAAAGCAATTTCCACCCCAACAAGAGTCCTTAAAGCTCTGAGCTGGAAGATTAACCAAGCCTGAACTCCCAAAGTGTTTCAACATTTTTACACCCCACCTGCAAGAGCTAAGGGTACATTAAAAGTTACAGAGTCAACCAGTTCTGGAACTCATGTATGTATATAACCTGAAGCACCTTTCTGATTGTTGTTTCTTCAGCTGGAAAATAAGGATAATAAGTGCCTCCTGGCGGGACTCTATCAATGAGATGAGAGGCAGCACTTCATGATGTCCTCAGATCACTGACAACACTGGGGTGCAATCACCTGGGTTTTATCTGGCACCTTCTCAGCTCTGTTATTTATTCATGGGGTAACCTTGGTTAACTTATGAAGTCTTTTTTTTTTTTGCTTTTTTGGGTCACACCCAGCGATACTCAGGGGTTTCTCCTGGCTCTGCACTCAGGAATTACTCCTGACAGTGCTCGGGTACCATATGGGATGCCGGGAATCAAACCCGGGACAGCATGGGCCGGCCGCGTGCAAGGCAAATGCCCTACCCGCTACCACTGTGAGATATACAAAGATGTTCATGTTTGGGTTTCAGTCATACAGTGTTCCAGCACCCATCTCTCCACCAGTGCCCATTTCCCACCACCAATGTCCCCAATTCCCTCCCGCTCCCCCAGCTTGCCTCTATGGCAGGCTCCTTTATCTCTTCTCTCTCTCTTTTCTCTCTCTCTCCTCTCTCCCTTCCTTCTCTTACACATTGGGGCTTACAATACATACATTTAGGGACTATCATGTGTATCCCTCTGCCTATATACAATGCTCAGTTCTAGGCTGGTACTATCATTTCTAATGATTATTAGCACACTCTTCCCTTCTCTGTCTTACCTAACCTCTAACTCCCACACACTTGTGGTTGATTCCACCTATTGACAAGATCTTCTAATCCATGTTTTTGCCTGGCCTTGGATATTGGTATCATAATATATATATGTATATATATATATATATATATATATATATAAAACCACATAAGGGGACATATATATATATATATATATATATGTCTCCTTATGTGGTTTTTCTGAGCCTTGGTTTTTAAATCTGTAGAATGGATTTAATAGTAATAGCTCCCACCGAAGGATTCATGTGAATAGTGAGTGAATGAATATGCGGAAAGCACTCAGAACAAATAGTTCTTGGCACACATTAAGTGTACTGCAGGATGGTTAACTCTAATTACATAAACTCACCTAGAATGCTATCTACACACGAAAAGCTAAGACCTAGTACACATTTGGCCTTTGCTCCCATGCCTCCAGTCTTTACTCTGCTCGCAGCAATCTCACAGGCCATAGTAAGCATGGATGGTACAGAGTAACAGATGGCAAGTCTAGGTGCAGATTGTTCTCACTTTCACTGCACACCAGGAGTCACCCATTGTTTTTCAAGGACCCCTACCCAGGTCCTTGATCAGTGTCTTGTCTTCTCCTGATCCTTCCTTCCTCTGAGAACCTCCACTCCTCACTACCCCTCTCATTCATTTGTCTGAAGCAGGATCACCATGGTGGTGAGGCTGGAACCCTGTGTCTCAGGGGAATAGGGGAGGGAGTAAGGTTTTGAAAGCGCAAAAAGCATGGTGTTAGCTCTGCCTGGTGGCCTCTCCTGCTCAGTTCACACAGCCAAGAAATGTTTGTGGCTGACAACAACCCAATTCCTGCCCCCAGATCTTGCCAGAGAGGCAAGACTCCCCAAATTCTCATTCAACTCGACAGTATTATTTCCTCCCACGCAATTATAATGCTCACACCGCAGTGGGAGGCAAAAAGAAATGGCTTTCTCTCCTAAGAAGGGGAGAGAGCCCCACAAAAAGTGCTGAGGACACCAAAAGAGACACTTTTCCAGAGCTCCTAATGCTCAAGGCTGGCTTGCTCCCTCTTCCCATAGCTCTCTCAGCCATCCCTTTCAGGAAACACCCTGCCAACACCCCTCCCCAGCCCACATAGCAGCGCTGAGAGAACATGCATTGCACTGTCTGTCAAGAACACCAGGTGTCTGTCCCATTAGTGCCTGCTCGCCATCGTGAGCCAGCTTGTGGATGGGTAGGGATGAACTTGGGGCAAAGAATGGTAAATTTCCACTAGAGCAGTTTCAGCAACCCCCTTCCCATTACCACCTATAGCTGAGCTGATCTGGGTACAGGAAACAAAAGTGTGGAAAATGCAGGGCCCTTCAGGGGAGAGGAGCTCAGTAATGGCCACTAGCAAGTATGTAAATTCTTGTAGGTTCTGGAACTACAGGACGGTGGGTGGGGGCAAGTTCAACAATGAAAGCCAACTGTAGTACTTTTCTCCAAAAGATCTGAGGTGAGGGCGGGGGTTGGGGGTGGTCATAATTCCAGGGAGGAAACCTGAGTCATGAGCAAGACTAGAAGCCACTGGATGAGTGGAGGTCAGCTCTCATCATACTCCGTGCTAGACTGGGAAAGCCACACCCCAAGCACAGTGTGGCACAGGCCACACTGCCTTCCAGGAACCTGTCCAGAAAAGTGGTGCAGAAGCATGTAGGACTCTTGGCAGGGGGGGGGGCTGGCATGGATGACAGCTGCTATTAACGGGTCAACTTTCTCAGGACTGGGAAGCTGTCTTATTGAAAGCGGGACATCAAGTGTGTCACCTCACTTCTTTGGGCCCTCCGTTTCTTCAGCTGTACAATGGGGTCTGTGGTGGAGAGGACTACAAGTCCTTGTTGAGAGGGCCTCAACAAGCCGCCCTAGTTCCAGTATCCTCTCTTCCCTCTTCTTCCAGCAGAGGGAGCTTGGGGACCAGGAGCGCCTAGCCTGTACCAGCTATACCTATCCTCCCCAATCCTGCAGCCTCTGCTGCTCAACTCCCACCCTGCCCGCCCTGCTTCTCACCCACTCCTTCCAAACTCAGAACAGGCCTGGCAGGCGAGTTGCTTGCTGCAGCAGCTGCGACAATTGCAGCAATGGCTATTATATCAACAGGCCCTTCTGACACCTGGCTGGAGGAAAGAGGACAAGAGAAAGAAATGGTAGTCGTCCCTTCCACATGGATTCCTCCCACATCCCAGAGTTCTCTTTTATTGTTCTAATTCTCTAGATGCCTAAGGATCTTCTCCTGACTCTCTCAGTTTAAGACCTAGCCAGGATCTCAAGCCAATATACTCCTCTGGATTGAAAAACTCTAGAGGAAAAAAGAACAGGTCTCAGAGATTCCTGTGCATGGGTTTTAGTCTCAGCTCCATCAGGAACAGGCACCACCACAATCTTAAGCAAGGTCCTTTTATCATGGAGCCTCAGTTTCCTCATCTCTAAAATGGAGTTGCTAATGCTCCCTGCACAGGCCTGTTGTGAGAACCGAATGTGAGGACCAGATGACTGTACAGGTATTCATTCAGTCTAAGGTTAGGAGAAATAAGAAATACTGACTAAACCTAGTTATCTGTCTGGTAGCAAGTGTGAAGCAAGGAAACCGATTGCCTACAGGATGCATACAAAAGAGGAAAGATCCAACAGGCAGGCCGCGGCGACAGCAGAAGCACAAAGCTCAAGAGCAAACAGTCTTGCAGCCAGCCAAGACACTCAGATATGCATCTGCAGGATGGTGAATCGGAGGGCAATAGAATCCTGAAATTGGGAATAGCTCAGGTCATTTAATTGAGCTTTATGCCCAATTCAGAGTCTCCAGTTCCCCTCAACCCCCCCCCCTCCCCGCCTCTGCTGAACACATCCAACCAGCACTCACCCCCACTTGCAGCAGTTTACTGCAATGCCAGATGGCCAGGTTGGTAAGTTCTCCCTGATTTATCCCAAATTTCCCCAGATTCTGCTCCAAAGAGCCACCCATAATGAAGCTGCTTCCTCTGACACAGGCCTGACCACTCTAGAAAGGTCTTCTACAGCCACACTCAAGGACCACCATGCCCATCCAGTCTTCTTCTGCCCTACCTCACCAGAGCTCTTTGCTTCAAAGGGCCTGATTTGGTTAATCAGTACCTTGACTCCAGTGTAGCGCCCAAGCTGCACACAGTCAGTCCCTCCAGGAATGGGCTCCCAGCAACCCCCGCCAGGGCAGAAGTGCCCATCTGCCCTGCCCATGGACCCACGCGGGCCAGTTCACACCAAAACTCAGCTGAGGGTGCATTGCAGTGGCCCCAACCAAGCCCTTGAGCAGCAGCTGCTGCTCCTGGGGCTCAGCCATCTCAACCCAGCACCCCAGCCTGCTGCCTCACCACGGGGAGTTGCAGAGAGCTGTCTCCCGGCAGATTTCCTGAGGCAGAAGGCTTCCCCACCCCCAGCCCAGCCTCCAAGAGACACTCCACTGGTTGTGGCACATGGTAGGCCAGCTGAGCAGTGAGAGGAGCGGAAGGCCCGTTCATTCGCTAGAGGACTTCCAGACTTGTTCTGTAGTGTGGCTGGATTAGTCACAGGACCATCAAATCTAAGCTGGAGGGGTCCTAAAGGAGCAGCCAAGGCAGCCGCTTCCTTACAAAAGGAGGAACTAGGTGCCTGAAAGAGGAAGCAACTCAGTCAAGGTCACAAAGTCAATCTGCAGCAGGGCTGGAAGGGAACCCAGGTCTCCTTAGACTCAGTTCAGTGATCTTTCTAAAGAGCAGGAAAAGAAATAAGGCAGCCCTTTGAGCCTGTGTGTCCTTGACTTTCTCAGTCAGTCATCTATTCCCAGCAGTTCACAGTTGCATCTACACAAAAGAAGTGGACAGAGACCATGTCCCATCAAATCAAGAGTGTCCCAAGTAGACAGGCATACAGACCCTAGCTAGCTAGGAAACTAGCACTGGTTCAATGAGAAGGGAAGTGCCATGGACATCACTTCTCTAAAAGCACTGCTATGCTCTTTAAATGGAGATTATTTTTTTCTTGGGAGAGAAGGGATGGTCTTGGAGGAACTAGTCAAGGGCCTGGCCTCCATCTTTGCTCCTCTGGCCAAAATGTGCTGCAGTTTTCCTCTGAGGGAGAGCTCAGTTCTCCAGCATTCTAGTCACCAGTGCCTCTCAAGATAACAAAGCTGAGGCTTCCAGAGTAAACAAGACCAGGGACTTAGGATGTGCAGAGAAGACCTCATCAGGCCATACATACATACATACATACATACATACATACATACATACATACATACATACAGGACAGAGGGGTCTGGGGAGCTGTGAATTGAAACATAGTCTACAGTAAAAATCCCAACCAGCACACCTCACATAAATAGATGGCCAAGCTGTCCAGGGACAGCTAGGAGGTGAAGTAGAGGGGATGGTAAAAGCTCTAGGCCCTGAGTAGTCAGAAGAGTCAAGCTGCACTCATCTTGCCAACCCGCCTAGTGGCTCCAGGAGGGTGTTGGCTACTTGAGGGGGACCCAGCTTTTCCATGACAGGTTGCACCAGGAGAGGAGGACAGAGAATCAGGCACGGACTTTCCTACTTTACCAGCCAAACAAGTTGAAGAGCAACTAGAGAGCAAGAGCCCGGGTACAAACACACATCTTACTTCCTCTGGAGCGTTGTGGCTGGGCTGGTGCTGGTACTGGTGCTGTGGCCACCGCCGGCCCCGGGGCTGGAGCTCCTGGATGCGCCTCGGCTCAGTTGGCCCCGCTCCCGCTGGGCACGGGACCCCACACCCACCGCAGCCGAATAGCCGCCTTCCTTCTCGCGGCCGGGGTGCATGGGCCCAGCCTCCCGCACTCCACGCTCGCGACCCAGTGCTGGGTTTTCGTGGTGCAGGTGACACTGGGCCATGTCGCGTTCGCGGGCCGGGTAGCCAGTAGTGTCCTGAAGCGGGTAGGGAGGCATCCCGCTCCTTGTCCCGATATATGGCTTCCCGGTTCTGGTAGGCGCCATCCCGGTTCGGGTAGCCCACGTCCCGGGTCGCCTGGTGGAACTGGCTCTCCCGCAGCTCGCGGTGGTGGAACTGGGTCTCGCAGGTTCTGGTACTGGCTTTCGCGACCGGGGCTGTCCCGCGCACCGTGCGGGTCCCGGTGCAGCTCCCGCGGTGCAGCTGGCTCTCCTCCCTCAGGTCGCGGTTCTCCTGGGTGAGCTGGTCCAGCTGGCCCTCCAGTTCTTCGATGCGCCGCCGCTGGGTCTCCAGCAGCTGCTGCTGGCTCTCAATAATGTTGTTCAGTTCCAGCAGGTACTCCACTGCCCGGTTAGGGCTCTCAGATCCGGGCCGCCCGGGGGCCCCGACCCCGCCTCCATCCTAGCCGCCCAGGGGCAGGAAAGGGACAGGAGAGTCCGGTCCCTGCTCGCTCACGGCGCCACCCTCCCCGGGCCCAGCCGGGGAGGGGCCGGCGGGACGCAGGGCGCGCACCGGGCTTGAGGGCCCGGGCCCGGGGGCCCGGGAGACAGCGCTGGGACTGACGGCACTGGGAGCAGGAGCCGAAGCAGCCGCTGCCGCCGCTGCGCCACCGCCACCGCTGGGGAGGACGCGGCCCACGGCGCTCCGCCCGCTGCGGAGTCACTGCGCAGCGCTGCCGCGCGGGACCGCCCCGGCCGCTGGCCCGCCTCCCGCCCCTGCCCCCACCAGCTCGCCTGGCCCGCCCCCGCACGCCCCACCTGCAGCCGCCACCCGCACCCAAAGCCTGGTTGGCCGGAAGGCGCCCGCTCCAGTCCTGGGCCAGCCCCATCACGGCTGCTAGAGATCTCTCCCTTGCACTGATCCCAGGGTCCTCAGCTACTGAAACCCACCATGCCAGTCCCTGTCAATGTCCCTTGGCTCTGCCTGGCCAAGATCTTCACCCAAGATCTCTGAAGAACCCTCAGACCCAGCAGCTCCCTGGTCCGGGCATTCCATAGACTCATCCCCTAGTTCTACCAATCACAAGTGTCAGATTCCCCCATCCCATCCCACCCGCTGGACCTACCTATCTCAGGCGACCTTGCTCCTGCCCACTTCACCATCTTCGTCTGGCTCATCCCTGAACCATCCCTCCAGCCCAGACAATTCTGTATCTGTCCACCCTAGCAACACTTCAGCTCCTGCATTTCAACAGCCCCTCATACTCCTGCCTCCCAGTACCGCCCCACAACATCACATGCAACAGCTTTTCCAGTCAGCTGGCTACTTAAATTATCCTACAAATCAGTGCTGAGAACACCTATCTCAACTTTAACTCCAGGATCCCCCATGTACCATGTTAGACAAAAAAAAAAAAAAAAAAAAAACCTAGGTCTTCCATTTAAGTTAGTCATAGGATCACCCATGCCAAGTTTTGGGACTTACTATAGTAGCCAGTCTAAGAATAAAAACACATCCATCCATTCAAACTTTCCTTTCTTTTCTCCTTTGGAAGTGCTTTCCCCATTTCCCCATCGTCTCCATCCAGTGAAATAGTTTGGTATTCTCATTTGGTATCCTCAAATGCCATTTTACTAAAGACAACCCTGATGTCCCCAGCTGAGTGCTTGCTTTCTGTCCCCTCTTGATGTTCTACTGCACTTTCTCTGCACCTTTCTGGTGGCACTTGTAGGACAAGTGGAACTCTTCTTTATAGCACACTTATTTGTATTTTTTTTTAAATTTTGTTTCCTTTGTCAGATTGAACTCCTTAAAAGCAGAAGCATGCCTTCACTTATTTTTGTGAGCAGGTTGGGGAAGAGGAGAAAGCATGAATTCCACAGACAAACAAAACTGAATTTAACTTTCATCCTCTTCTCTCTGAACTTCCATTTCCCTGTCAATAACATCTACTTTATTCATGTGCTCCTGGAAAAATCATGTGAAAACATTTTGAAAAAAGAAAAAGAAAACCCACAGTATAAGAGAAAATACTTACAAATGATACATTTGATAAAAACTTTATCTAGAATTTTTAAAGAACTTCTACAGCTCAACAACAAAAAAGGCAAACCATTTTTTCTTAAATGGGCAAAAGAACTTGAATAGATATTTCTCCAAGTAGATGTACAAGTGACCAGTAAGCACATGAAAGTGTGCTCAAGATCATTAGCTGTTAGGGAAATGCAGCTCATTCCATTGTTTCCTTTGAAGACTCATCTGTCAAGTGACATACTCTCCAGAAATATTGGTCAGTGGGCTGTGCTGAAGTTTGCTGTTGCTAGTGATACCCTTAGCAGGGAATTGCTGCCCAATTGCCAAACTGACCCAGGCAGCCTCTTAGATCAGATAGTTCGGATGGTCACTGATCCTAGGACCAACTCATGAGACTTTGTACAATGCAGACTCCCTTTAGCACTACGGAAATACTGTCATTCCAATGCAGTAACAAAGTAACATTTTCAAAAATGAAAACCTACCTCATTCAGTAGGAAGCAATGGATGCTGACTGGAGATATTGTGCACACACATGGCATCATCTCCATATACATCTATGTCTATTCTAGAGAGATCCTCAAGAGATTTGAAAAAGAGCAGGCTGAATAAGAGCAATTGAATAAGCTGTGACCAAGAAAAAAATTTCAAGGGAGAAAACTGCTCCAGCTCCTGAATTTATCGCTACTAAACCCAAAGTCATGATCAGCCTGAAGTGTTCTCTGCTCCTTTCTAGCAGTTCCTTACTGAGGACTGGGACAATTAGCCTACCTCTGAAAACTGACCTACAGCTTCTACTTCTCAGGATACTAAATGGGGAGACAAATATCCACTGAAGGGTACTAAACTATTACATAGACGTTTAAAAGAGAAAATTATAATAAGCTTGTTTGAAAAATAAGTTTCAGGGCCTATCAGTGAGCTATCATCTGAATCAAGATCCATACTTTGCATGCAGCTGAACCCAGTGTGATCCCTGGCACTTCAGTGTTTACCCGGCATCATCACGCGTAATACTTGAGATCCCTGAGCACTTTTGGGGTGGCCCAGATAATTCTTCAGCACCACATGGGCCAAGCAACAGCACATTTTGGGCCCTCACATTGAACCAAAGGTTTAGTTAGCCAAGAATCACTGTAACTGGACACCCCCACCCCACCCAGGCTTCCTTCACACTTTTTGGGAGTCTTCCAAAAGTAAAAAAGAATCATCATATTCCTAAAGCACACACACAACACTACCACTTTACAGTCAATATAATAACTAAAAATACAATGAAATGAAAGTAGAAGTATTGCAGAGCATGTGGAGAAATTGGAACCCTCACCCTAGCTGGTGGAAATGTAAAATCGCAAAGATGCTTTGGTGAAAAGTTTTAAAATTCTTCAGAGATTAAACATAGAATTACCTTATCATCCAAGAATTCCATTCATGTATGTGTGTGTATATATATGTATATGTGTATATATATATATACATATATATATATATCACTTCACTTGTATCACTTCACTTGTCTTCCTGTTGTTCATCGATTTGCTCAAGCGGGCTCCAGTAACATCTCCATATGTCCTGTTGCGTGCTAGTGTAGCCCAAGGGCATGTGCTTGCTACAGGAACATGAAGAGCCTCAAACTTCAGGTCATGGGAATGAGGTCTATAACTGTTACTGGTTTTTGGCATATCAAATACGACATGGGTAGCTTGCCAGGCTCTGCCGTGCGGGTGGTAGACTCTCAGTAGTAGACTCTCATCTCGTGCACTTACTGATGAACCAACAGGGAGAGATCAGCTTTTCTCTTGGGTGGAGCTCTGACGAGCTGCAGAGTCTGGATGTTGAAAATGGCGGCCCTCATGGTGTGGGGGTTCCTCTGGCTTCTTGCGAGGCTCTATTGGGATGGCAGGCCAGGGCTAGAACCCGCCTTCCCTCCCGGACACCTCATGATCAGCTGAGCACAGGGAGAGCCGGTAGCAGCTCTGCCCCTAGTATCTGAGTCCATTTTATTAAAAACTCGTTGTTGGGGGCCAGAGCGATAGATAGTACAGCGGGTAGGGCATTTGCCTTGCACATGGCTGACCCGGGTTCAATCCCAGGCACCCCATATGGTCCCCCAAGCACCGCCAGAAGTAATTCCTGAGCACAGAGCCAGGAGTAACCCCTGAGCATTGCCGGTGTTACACAAAAAGAAAAAAAAACACCTCATTGTTACAGGATGGAGTGGGTACACAGTGGGTAGGGTGCTTGACTTGAATGCAGTCCACCTGGGTTTGATACCCAGCACCAGATATGGTCCCTGAGCTCAGAGCCAGGGGAAAGTACAAGGGGTGCCGGAGATGGCAGTTTGCAAGGAAAGTACCCTACCTTATCTCTTGGGCCCTGAAGGATAATTCTTTCTCTGTTTGTTTGTTTTTGGGCCAGACCCAGAGGTTACTCCTGGCTCTATACACAGGGATCACTCCTCACTCCTGGCATGCTCAGGGCTTTGTTCCCTACCTGTACTATCTATATCTCCAGTCCTCTGGAATATAAATTATTTTTGGGGGCTCTTTTGGTCAACTCAGTGATGCTCAGGAGTCATTCCTGGCTCTGTATATTCAGGAATTCCTCCTGGCAGTGTTGGCAGGTGGGGACCATGGGGGAATGCCAAGGATGGAACTTGGGTCAGCTGTGTGCATTGCAAACGACCTACCCACAGCACTATTGCTTCAGCACAAGTTAATATACTATCACTTTTTATTTTAAAAAAACATTACCAAAGAATTTTTGACTTGTTAAATTAGCAAAAAGACCTCCTCACCACTCTAGGAAAGGTTATAACTTGAAAAGCATGGCAGGAACTGCAAACTGTCCATTAGTATTCATTTTCAATTCTTTCATACCTCTAATTTATGGCTGGTACATCCACAATAGAATCACATTTCTTAGTTTTCCTTATAGATGTGGTCATGTGTGGTCATGCAGCTGTGGCTAACAGGTCAATAGAAATGATGTGTCTTGTCTTGCCCTGTCCTTTACCCATTTTCCTCCTCTCTAGGTAAAATGCAAAGATGCCATCCCTAAGGTGCTTCCCTTTAAACACATGGTGCAGAGGGATTTACCATCACACTATGTATCTATCTAGCCACTGTTATTTTGTGTCTCTATTAAAGACAGCCTACTTAGTACAACTAAGAATAGGAATGAGAAAGGGAACAGGGGTAGATTCCAGATGAAAACCACCACCACAGATAAATCATTCCTACCCCTTTCCATTTTCTGGGCACTCACTGGCACACCATGAGACATGAGAGCGTTGGGATCATGAGGGTGACAAGTTGGTGCAGAAGGTCGGGCTGGCTATCAAAGTGTTCAGGTGTTAATTTCTTCACACCTCTTCTAAATGTTCTGCTGCAAGCGAAGCGAGGGTACTCCATACCAGGTCTTTGGCTCACCCCAGTGGAGGTAGTTATACATATATATATATATATATATATATATATATATATATATACATATATGTTTCACCTCACTTGTCTTGTATCACTTGTCTTCCTGTTGTTCATTGATTTGCTCGAGTGTGCACCCCAGTAACATCTTCATTCGTCCCTGTAACATGCTACTGTAGCCCTAGGGCATCAGCTCATTACAGGAACACGAAGAGCCTCAAACCATTCAATCAGGTCAAGGGAATGAGGTCCATCATCGTTACTGTACTTGGCATATCGAATACGACACGGGTAGCTTACCGGCTCTGCCATGCTGGTGGGATACTCTCATTAGTAGGTAGGTTCTCAATTCATTCATTTATTGATGAACTGCGCAGCCACTTTTGTGGGCCGTGCACAACGGGGAGAGCTGATAGCAGCTCTGCCCCATGTATCTGTGTCTCTGGTTCGAGCATACCTGGACTTGAAATAGACTTTTCTCTTGGGTGGAGCTCTGACGTGCTATGGAGTCTGGATGTTGAAAATGTATGCCATCATGGTGTGGGGTTTCCTCTGACTTCTTCCAAGGCTCTATGGGGACTGGGCGCCAGGGCCAGAACTTGCCCACCCTCCCAGATGCCTCATGATCAGCGGAGCACAGGGAGAGCTGGTAGCAGCTCTGTCCCATGTATCTGTGTCTCTGGTATATATACACATATATGTATGATAATCATATATATACATATATGTGTATGAAATAAAAAACACATGTTCATGCATGAACTTGTCCATGAACATTCATAGCATTATTCACAAGAGTCAAAAAGTGGTGGAAATAAGGCCAGATAGATGGCTTTCTAGGCTGGAGTACATGCTTTGCATTCAGGATCCCCAGGTTTTATCACCACAGCACCATATGGTTCCCAGAGAACCACTGTGGAGTGGTCCCTGAGCACAGAAAGAAAGAAAGAAAGAAAGAAAGAAAGAAAGAAAGAAAGAAAGAAAGAAAGAAAGAAAGAAAGAAAGAAAGAAAGAAAGAAAGAAAGAAAGAGAAAAGAAAGAAAGAAAGAAAGAAAAGAAAAGAAAGAAAGAAAGAAAGAAAGAAAGAAAGAAAGAAAGAAAGAAAGAAAGAAAGAAAGAAAGAAAGAAAGAAAAGAAAGAAAGAAAGAAAGAAAGAAAGAAAGAAAGGACAGCTGCCCCAGGGAAGAGCGGAAACTCCATCAACGGGAACCAAGGCAAAGTGCCTTGGTTCCAGCCCGACTGACCCCGACCCGTGCGCCCCTGAGTTCCCGGGAAACGCCTCGACTTCCCACAGGTGTGTGAGTAATTCTTGCGTCTCCGCGGACCCCAAGCAGCCCCAGGGAAGAGCGGAAACTCCATCAACGGGGAACCAAGGCAAAGTGCCTTGGTTCCAGCCCGACTGACCCGACCCCGGCGCGCCCTGAGTTCCCGGGAAACGCCTCGACTCCCCCACAGGTGTGTGAGTAATTCTTGCGTCTCCGCGGACCCCAAGCTGCCCCAGGGAAGAGCGGAAACTCCATCAACGGGAACCAAGGCAAAGTGCCTTGGTTCCAGCCGACCGACCCGCGGCGCCCTGAGCTTCTGGGAACATCCCAAAACTCAAAACGCGCGGGACGCTAACGCGTCCGGCGCAACCCTCCTCACTACCTACCTTGCATGAAGTACCAGTGAACCTTGGTTCCTACATCCTTGCTACCCACCCAAACTCTTCAAACAGACCAGACCCCTACTAACTGTACTATCTAGTCACCCAAGAACTCACAGTTGCAACCTACAATAGTCATAATGGTAAAAGCAACGCAAAATTCCATCAAGCTCTGTGAGTGAAGTCACTGGTCCAGATGAGTCAAGCAATACCAATGAGTTGAATAACCTATCTGAAAAAGAATTTCGGAAAGAACTGTTAAGGATTCAAAAGGAATTCAAAGAAGCAATGGAATGCAAAATCAATAAAATACAAGAGGACATGATAGCAGAAGTGAGGAAAATGCAAAGGGAAATGACAGGTATTAAAAATGAGGTAAATGAAATAAAAAAACACAGTGGAAGGCCATCATAGCAGAATAATAGCTACTGAAGAAAGAATTAGTGATCTCGAAGACGAGTTCCAAAGATTCTGTACACAACACCAGAAGATAGAAAAAAGGCTCACAATTACCGAACAGACAACAAGAGATAATCGGGATGAAGCCAGAAGAAACAACATACGGATCATTGGGGTCCCAGAAGGGCAAGAAGAAAACCCTGATGAAGAAGAAACTGTCAAAGCCATCATTGCTGAAAAGTTCCCGGAACTAAAGAATGCTTGCCTCAAGATCCAAGAGGCCCGTAGAATACCAGCTAAAAGAAACCCCAACAAGAATACTCCAAGACACATCTTAATAAAAATGACAAAAACTATAGATAGGGATAGAATACTGAAAGCAGCAAGATCAAAGAAGGAAATCACATACAAAGGAACATCTCTAAGATTTACAGCAGACTTCTCTGATGAAACACTCCGAGCCCGAAAACAATGGTGGGATATTGCGAAAAGGCTCAATGAACTGCAGGCTTCACCGAGAATTCTTTACCCGGCCAGGCTCACATTCAGATATGAAGGAAAGATACACAACTTCATGGATAAGCAACAACTCAGGAACTTCATGGACTCAAAACCAACTTTAAAAGAAGGACTGAAGGGTCTACTCTAATGCGACCAAACCCATAAGCACAACAAACACAAAAAAGAAAGATGGCACAAAATCCGATGACAATAATCTCTCTCAATGTCAATGGTCTAAATGCACCAATTAAGAGACACAGAGTGACAAAATGGATTTAAAAAAATTGAACCCAACATTCTGCTGTCTACAAGAAACGCATCTGAATAAGCAGAACAAACACAGACTCAGAGTCAAAGGTTGGAAGACCATTCTCCATGCAAACAACTCCTCCAAAAAGGCTGGTGTGGCCATATTAGTATCAGATAATATAGACTTCAGGCTTAAAAAAGGTTAGAAGGGACAACGAAGGCCACTTCTTATTAATTAAGGGGTATGTACACCAGGAAGAAATTACACTACTAAACATATATGCACCCAATGAGGGGTCAGCAAAATACATAAAACAACTGCTAAGAGACCTCAAAGAAGACATTGACAGTAGCACAATAATAGTTGGAGACTTCAACACTGCTCTATCAACGATGGACAGATCAATAAGACTGAAACTCACCAAGGAAATATTGGACCTGAAGGAAGAAATGGAAGAAAGAGAGCTAGTAGATATATACAGGGCTTTTCATGCCAAAAAAGCTGAATACACATTTTTCTCTAGTGCACATGGAACATTCTCCAAGATAGACCACATGCTGAGCCACAAAGCATACCTCAATAAAATTAAAAGATAGAAATTGTGTCAACTATCTTTTCAGACCATGATGCACTGAAAATGGAAGTTAACCGTGCACAAAAACAGGGAGTCAAACCAAACACCTGGAAACTGAACAGCTCACTGCTGAACAACAAATGGGTCATAGAAGAAATCAAACAGGAAATCCAAAGATTTCTGGAAATAAATGAAAATGAAGATACCAATTATAAGAACTTGTGGGACACGGCAAAAAGCCGTGTTAAGAGGGAAGTTTATAGCCCTGCAAGCATTCATCAGGAAACAAGAAAGGGCCCACATAAATAACCTGACTACACAGCTGAAGACATTAGAAAAAGACCAACAAAAGGAGCCCAACCCAGGCAGAAAAAAAGGAAATAATAAAACTTAGAGAGGAAATCAATGAGTTGGAAACCAAAAAAACAATCAAAAGATTAATGAAACCAAGAGCTGGTTTTTTTTGAAAAAATAAACAAGATTGACAAACCATTGGCAAGACTTGTAAGGACAGGGAAAGAGAACCCAAATAAACAGAATCAGAAATAAAAAAGGGTGACATCACAACAGAAACCACAGAAATCCAAAAGATCATCAGAGATTACTTTGAGAGCCTGTATGCCGTGGAAATATGAGAATCTAGAAGAAATGGATCAATTCCTGAAGTCCTATAACCCTCCACGGCTGAAACAAGAAGACCTCCAATACCTGAATAAGCCTATCACCATTGAGGAAATAGAAACAGTAATTAAAAAAGACTTCCCAAACACAAAAGCCCAGGTCC
>JAJIBD010004825.1:0-150706 GCA_021461705.1 Cryptotis parvus
CACCTTGCCAATTCAAAAAGTGAAAGAAAGAGAATTTGTCAAAATAGAACCAGACCCCCTTCACTGCATTTAAGGCCACGGAAGTACCAGAGGCAGTTTCTAGGACAAAGAATTTATTTCCTCGATAAGCATCAGCAAGAAAATCTCAAATACAAGTTTCTCTCCTGTATTTGTCCAGACAACGTACAAACCTGTAGTCTGAGGCTGGAGCCATGGCACAGCGGGGGAGGGCGTTTGCCTTGCATGCAGCCGACAAGCGTTCGATCTCCGGCATCCCAAAAGGTCCCCCGAGCACCACCAGGGAGTAAGTCCTGAGTGCAGAACCAGGAGTAACCCCCCCCACCCTCCCACACACACACACACAAAACCCCTCTAGTCTAGTAAGTGAATAATTTTTCTCTGTCACTTTCTGGGAATACCTGATCCAGGGCCAGAGGCGAACCGAAATGGGCTGGAGCACCAGGAGCTCAGGTGGAAGGCCCAGATTCAATCCCCAGCCCCGTGGTCCCCCACGTGACCAGAGTGGACCCCCAAGTCATCTAACCTACTGGGGAGGGAGGCTGGGGCACCCACATTTGGCTACACAAATGCATGTGACTTGTATCACTGTATCACTGTCTTCCTGTTCATCATCGATTTGCTCAAGCGGGCACCAGTAACATCTCCATATGTCCTGTCTCATGCTAGTAGAGCCAAGGGCACCTGCTTGCTCCAGGAACATAAAGAGCCTCAATCCATTCCATCAGGTCATGGGAATGAGGTCTATATTTTTTTCTGCTCCCTGATATAAGCCACGTTGTGATGAACTTTCCTCACTGCAGGGCTTTGTTGTGCGCTCAGTGCCTCTAATATCTCAGTTGTACACTGATCATAGGAAATTGAAGGACATTGCAGACTTAGAGCACAAAACAAGCCCTGCAATGAGGAAAGTTCATCATAATGTGGCTGATAGTTTGTGCCCTCATACTAATATATTTTTATAAATTACTTTCCTTTATTTTTACTTTCCCTTATTCTAAATACTACAGACAAATGAGAACATTTAGAACTTACCATTCAGAATTCTAACTTTATTTAATAACTGGTTTTTAAGGAAAAAATAAAATAATAGAAGTAGATTTTATCTGCCATTTACATTATGTGCTATATCAACTTCAGTATTAAGATAATATGTTTATTTAGGTTTTTGGACCAGATTTGACAGTGCTCAAGCATTAATTCTCTCAGTAATGAATTTATTTTTTCTAATTTCTCGATTACTAATTACTAAATTAGAAATTAGAAAATATTTTAAACTTAGATATGCCTATATCTACATTGGTAAGAATTTCTGTATTGCTTCTGCATTCTTTCACATAACTTTCATAATTTTACAATAAAAGTAAACACCACAGAAGTTGATTCAGACACTTTTGACTTAATACTTGTTTAATCCAATAGTTGTAAGAACTATATTGACAGATTTCTATCACAAACCCACCCATCTGTCTGATATGACATTACTTCAAAAGTTGCCACTAGTTTGTAAAAAATATAATCATGATGTAGTTTCAAAGTTTAAACCCAGAATTTCAGATTGAGAAAGTTGCAGTATATTGCATTTTTCCTAGTAAAAGGAAAATTGATTTTTTATCCTACTAGGATGTAAAAACAAGATTGCAAGGAATTTAAGTATTATCTACCAGATGCTGATTCTCCTAAGCCATCTTTTTAGCTTATTGTAGGGTCTTTTGATCACAGTTGGCTAAAACAAACAAAGGCAGTATGCTCAGTGGCTCTAATATCTCAGTTGTACACCGAGCATAGAAAATTGATGATCATTGCAGTTTAAATCATATGGAAGACACACGTGTAAGTCTTCAGCAGTGCTGTAACATATTAACTTGGTACAATTTAGAGGATTGTGGATGTGGATTTTTTTTTTTATCTGTGTCAAAAGATCAGAGCAACTTATTTAACATTCTCCTTTAAATACAAAGGAATACTTGATGACTTCCACCCAAAATAGGTTTAGTTCGGGTGTGTAATAATTCAAATCTACTCCTGAAATAGAGCCTTAGGTTTTGTTTCAACAGAGAGCTATGAGTCTCAAAGTTATTCCTTGACTTTATGCTATAAACTCAATCTTAGCTGGATTTAGCACAGTGCATTTGCAACAAAAACAATTGCATTTAAGATAAAATTCAATAAAGAAAATGGAAATTGATATAAACATGCATTATTAGATAATTAAAAAAAAACTTAAAATATAATTAGATGAATGTATTATTCATTATAATTAGATGAATGCATTATTCATTTTAAAGAACTGTTTTGCTTGAGTCTTGATTATCAGCTGAGCAGTGTGGTTGCCCATATTATATCTATATCATCTGGAGTTTGATCTAAGCTCTAGTTTCACAAAGTTAAACACACTGTGTTCAATTATTTCTTTTGTCTTCGATATTCCAGTGAGCTAATAGCCTAAATTCATAAAAGTTTTATGTAGATTAAAAGAATTGACAATAATATTTCTCTGATAAATCACTGTATCACTGTCTTCCGTAGATCATAGATTAGTTCAAGCGGGCACCAGTAACATCTCAATATGTCCTGTCACATGCGATATATCCCAAGGGTATCTGCCTGACCCAGGAACATAAAGAGCCTCAAACCATTCCATCAAGTCATGGGAATGAGGTCCATAATTGCTACTGGTCAAATACAACATAGGTATTTGACAGGCTCTGCTGTGCGTTGGGGAGCATATATGGTATGAACTGAAGCCAGCCACCTGCAAGGCAACCACCTACCCACTCTATTACTTTATTACTCTGATATATATTGCTCTGATTTATATATATAGGTATATATTGCTCTGATATATTGCTCTAATAAACACTGAGTGCAAACTAAGTGTGCTAATCATCAATCAATCATATTATTAATAAGTACAGTACCTAATTATGTCACATTTTAAGTACACTTATAGTTGAGAGGTCACAGAATGAAAGCACTGGAAGTTAAGAACACAGTTGTGATGAAGCTATTCATAGGTATTAACTACCTGTTGGAAATGTCCGCACTGGAAATCATTATTGACAGACTTTTCAGGGGAAAGCCTATTTCACACACAATAGGATTCATTTTCTCTGTTGCCCCTAGCAACAAAGTTAGCTTTTCTTTTGTTAAATCTCAAATAGATCCTTCAATAGTAACTGAAAAATAGTCTGAATAGAAAGTAATCAGGTTTCATCAGCTATTAATCTAGTACATGTAGAGGAAAAACAGAAAGAAATATTTGGAAAAAAATGGTGTATGGATTTGCCTTTGAAAATGGTACCGTTGACCTCTGTCATTGCCTTTCATCATTCTGTGTTGATTTTATAATACTGGGAATAGATCTTGTGACTTGTTCAGTTCTTAAATTGATGTCTCTATATGTCATTCCAAGAACAATACCTATTCAGAGTACCTGTGCTCGCAGATTTTAAAATCCACTTTCTGTAACTGCTCTGAGAATATTATAAATTTATAACATATATGTATTTTCCATACTTATAAGATGGCATTAACATAGCAGGGGATGAGAAACACTGATGCTCTGTTTATAAAGAAAGAAGCTGCAGAAGACGAATTATTTACAAAATATATAGAACAAAAATTGTTTCCTTTAATACCAGATTCTTTAAATTTTTCAGTAAATCATAATTCACATAAAATCAAGGTAAATCTGTCTCCTAAATATCCTACTATCTCTGACATCATTTTAGAATGGGATCCTTGTATATTTTATCATTTGAGATGACATCATTCTGTCATCCTTTCTTCTAAATTTCTTCCTTTTAAGTAGTAGTGATTCTTTGTACTAGGATGCATTATTACTGGGATTCTGTTGTGTTTTTAAGGTATTTATCATTAAATTATGTAATGTGTCATCTTCCCATTATTCTTTCTTACTTTTTAATTCTACATCTTGTTCCATCACTTTTTAAATGAATACTACTTCTGTCAAACTATTGTGGATTTGCTCTAAAATATTTATCTACCTATCTATGAATGATTAAAATTATTTAGACACAACATTTAAAAATTATTTAAATTTGGATAATATGAATACAATTTTCTTTTTTTCAAGACTTTCCACAATAATATTTATTGTATCTTAAAATGAAGGTACAATAAACATTTTTCCGCACTATCCTTATGACAATAGATGTAAGAACATTGTTCTCGAAGTTTTTATTTCTTTATATTTTTCCCCTGATTATTTCAAATTTTTAATTTAATATTTTTATTATACCACCGTGAGATATACAATTACAAAGATGTTCATGTTTGGGTTATATCTTACAGTGTTCCAACACCCATCCCCTCCACCAGTGCCCATTTCCCACCTCCAACATCCCCGATTCCCTCCCCTCCTTAGCTAATACCACCACCATATGATTCCATTGCTCCCATAGTAGTCTAAGCCTCCCTCTACCAACTCTATATTATATTAATGTCATATTACACATTAAACTATATTAACATAGATTAGATGCCACCCTCACATAGAAGTATTAAATATATGATTGAACCAGAATTAATACAACAGATAAGGTGTTTGACTTGTGTGCTTATGAACCAAGTGTAATCCCTGGCAACACATACCCCTTGAGCACAGATAGTTGTGTAGTTGAGCTCAGAGCCAGGCCAAGGAAGCTTTGACTTAGCTTTGTGGTGTGCGACCACAAAGTTTAAAATAAAAGCTAGTAAAATGTATTGTTCACTGCCATTTTTTTTCAAAATTGACATTGTAGTTAATTTTTAAAAATATTTTTATACCACCATGAGATATACAGTTACAAAGATGTTCATAAGATGTTCATATTTGGATTTCGGTCATACATTGTTCCAGGACCAATCCCTACACCAGTCCCCATTTCCCACCACCAATGTCCCCGATTCCCTCCGCTTCCCTAACCTGCCTCTGTGGCAGGTTTCTTAATTTCTTTCTCTTTCTCTCTCTCTTTCTCTTTTTCTTCCCTTCCACATTGTGGTATATATATATATATATCACTGTATCACTGTCTTCCGTTCATCATCGATTTGCTCGAAGCGGGCCCCAGTAACATCTCCATATGTCCTGTCTCATGCAAGTAGAGGCCAAGGGCATCTGCTTGCTCCAGGAACATAAAGAGGCTCAATCCATTCCTGAATGAGGTCTATAAATGTTACTGGTACTTGGCATATCAAATACAACACGGGTAGCTTGCCAGGCTCTGCTGTGCAGGCAGCATACTCTTGTAGTCATCTCTAAGTCCAGCATTTATTGATGAACCGCGGGGCGCAAGCGGCGCGTGCGAGCTGGGCTGTGATAGACTGGTCTGCTGGGTGGAGTTCTGATGAGAGAGAAGTCCGGATGTGGAAAATGGAGGCCCTCATGGAGTGGGGATCGTCTGGCTTGTTGCAAGGCTCTGCTGGGGTGGCGAGCCAGGGCTAGAACCCGCCATCCTTCCTGGATGCCTCGTGAGCGGCTGGGCACAAGGAGAGCAAGTAGCAGCTCTGCCCCATGTCAGTGAGCCTTATATATATATTAAGAGGTAGTCATGTGTATCTTTTTTACCTGTATTTAATGCTCAGTTCTAGGTTGGTATCAGCACTTTCAAGAATTATTAGCACACTGTTCCATTCTCTGTCTTACCTAGCTTCTGACTCCCACACTTTTGTGATAATTTTCATCTTTGACAAGACTTCCTATTCCATGTTTTGCCTGAGCTTGGATATTGGTATCACAATATGTTCATATATATTTATGTCATGCAAATAAATGCAGTTGTTCTATATCTGTCTCTCTCTTTCTGGCTAATTTCACTCAACATGATCCTCACCATGTCCATCCATTTATAGGCAAATTTCATAACTTCATTTTTCCTGACAGCTGCATAGTATTCCATTGTGTAGATATATACCAAGCACAGCAGAGCCTGGCAAGCTACCTGTGTCGTATTTGATATGCCAAATACCAGTAACAGTTATAAACCTCATTCCCATGACCTGATGGAATGGTTTGAGGCTCTTTATTTTCCTGGAACAAGCAGGTGCCCTTGGGCTCTACTTGCATGAGACAGGTCATATGGAGATGTTACTGGTGCCCGCTCGAGCAAATCGATGATGAACGGGAAGACAGTGATACAGTGATACAGATATACCAAAGTTTCTTTATCCAGTCATCGATTCTCGAATACTGGTTGTTTCCAGATTCTGGCTATTGTGAGTAATGGTGTTTCCACTGCGTATTTTAGGCTTCCCAGGGTATATTCCCAGGAGTGGTATGGCTGGGTCAAATGGGAGCTCAATGTCTAGTCTTTGGAGGAATGTCCATATTGTTTTCCAAAAAGGCTATACTAGTCGACATTCCCACCAACAATGGATGAGAGTCCCTTTTTCCCCGCATCCATGTCAGCATTTGTTGTCCTTGCTCTTCAGGATATGTGCCAGTCTCTGTGGTGTGAGATATCTCATTGTTGTTTGAATTTGCATCTCTCTGATGACTAATGATGATGAGCATTTTTTCATATGTCTTTTGGCCATTCGAACTTCTTCCTTGTCGAGTTTCTGTTCATTTCTTCTCCCCATTTTTTTGATGGGGTTGGCTAAATGGGAAACAGCTTTATTACGTAATGAGAATGATGAATTTAAACTGGCAAGTAATACATGAATCCCACTAGATATGAAACAATTTAGAAAAATAGATTGAAATGGTCTATGGAGGTTTCAGAATCTTTATCTGAATCTTAGTGAACAAACAAGTTTAATATATGTTAACAAAGTGACCTTTTCCTTTTCTTTTTTGTTTTTTTATTAAAACACTGTGATTTATAGAGTTCTTCACAGTACAGTTGTCACAAGCATTAATTGTTCAACACCGGTCCAACCACTAGTGCACCCATACTGCCACCAAATGCTAACACCCCCCACCCATTCCCTGTCACCACACCAGCTCCCATAGCTGGCTGCAACAACATTGATCATTGCAGAGTATATATGGGAAAGGTCCTTTCATAGACCTGACCCTCAACTGGGTATTTTAGTTCACATGTTGTGGGGTCGCTTTGCAGAGCCACAGGAAGAAGCTATAGTAGTATGTCCGGCAATTCCTCCAGAGTAACTGATCCGTCTTGGTTCATGGTCGCAGTTGTGAATGAAATCTGCTCAGCTTGTATTCATGCCCACTGGGTCATTGGAGGTAGGAGAATGAGAGGGGGGGGGCCTCAATCCCCCGCTCCAAGCCCAGTTGGTGTGTCCATAGCAACCCATGTGTTTGCTTATTTTTAAAGCTGCCATTTCTGGCTTAGAACTTTGACACAATACAACCTCTTAAATACTTACTGAGAGAATATAAAGAAATATATATGATGCCTGCTATACTAAATTTTAACACCTAGTTTCTAAATTTCTCTTCCTAGAAGCATTTGGACCTCTAAATTTAAAAATGATACTTTTTGACCACTTATTCTAAAGGGAAGTTTCATTGTATTTATAGGAAAAAATAACATACAATAGTGAAACAATTTTATAAAACTGTATTGCTAATACTATTCGTTTCTATGTGATATAGTATTAAACATGTTAGCATACTAAGTTTTAAGTGAAATGCTGACAACCAGATCTTACTCTTCAAATGTGCTGTTGAAACTTTGCTGCATATAAACATTCTATTTTGCAAACTGTGAGAGAAACAAAAATGTAACCTAAAAAATTACAGAAGTACTTTATTTTTTTGCCCTTTGTGTCTTGTTTATGCCTATTCTCTAATACATCTGCATTCTTTCTAAACATGAGACTTTCTACTTTGCTGTGTGGTTGCAGCATACACAGTCTGAAGGAATGGAGAGCTTTTTTTTTCAATTAAATGGCAAGTGGTCTGCTGAAGAGCATCTGAAAATCAATCATGGTGCGAGGTGCACCAAGTGAGTCCTGTTATCTTCTGTGATTGCAATTCATGGAACAGCTGAGAATTCATTTTCTGTCAGTCAGAAAGTTTGAGTGAACTATGTATCCTTTAAAGTTTATAGGTACAAATGAAATTGGTACTTTGAAAAGAATCTAGCACATAAAAGAAAGATGGAGCAACCCTTTCTGGCTTTCAGTTCTATAATTATTTTGACAAAGTGAATCACCACCAATTTCAAAGAGTGACTTTGGGTAACTTGAATGGGTTTTAAAAAACTGAAACAATGAGAAATTTTGCCAAATCACTAAGGTAAACAACAGCTATGTTGACAGAGAAAATGAAGAGGTGTAAGACCTGCATTATATGACATATTGATAAAAAGCGTAGTAAGCCAAGACTGAGAAGTGTATTGGGATATTTAAAAAAGGAAACTAGGGCTGAACATGTAGTAGAGCTGACAAGACTCTTGCCTTGCACATGACTGAATGAGTGGTCCAGATTTAATTCCTGGCACCACATTTGGTCCCCTATAGCCCTGCAAGCAGTGAAAATTGGACACAGAAACCTGTGAATGGCTGGGTGTGGCACCAAAACAAAAGTAAACCAAGCCAATCAACAACAACATAAAACAAAGAGTGGTGTTTCAGTGATACACATGTGATATCATAATTCTTTGAGGAAAACTATCAAGAGTAAACTAAAAACAATTGGACTTATAAAATACCATAACTTGCAAATCATAGACCCATACCACAAGTTTATGAGAACCATGACTCTCTTTGTTTTCATGGCCAAATCCTAGGATTGAAATGGGTCATTGTTTATTGTCATTACTTACTATTATTTTTGTTTATTAGCAACACTGAGAAAGTATGTTCATTTTGCTTTTTTGGGGGCCATCCTCTGTGATACTTACGGGCCATTTCTGGCTCTCTGCTATGAAATTCTCCTTTTATTGCCTGAGGACCCTAGGCATTACAGGGGTTCTAATCCAAGATCCCTCAAGAAAATCATGCATTCAACTGAAGATCTTACTCTAATCCAGCACAGAAATTTTGTTAATGACCACTAAAATTTAACCTCACTAACATTTTAAGTGGTCTATATCTTAAGTTGAATTACAATTACTAGGCTAAATTGAGGATGGTATAAATACCTATATTCTAATTTGGCTCAAATTTGCAAAACTGAGGTAATCACTTATTTCTAAAGATGGTGGGGGATAGAATTCCTACATATATCTATTTATATATAGTTCACTTTATGCATTATCCATCCATAATTATATTTTAGTGCTAAATAGATAGAGTCATTGGTATGAATCTAAATGTTTTTATGCAAAAATGAGTTAAAATAATCTAAAATTTTCTGACTAATTTCATCAGAACTTTAAAATGATGTGTTATCTTGCTGTTTTCAGTATTATTTGGACGAAAAATTTGAAACATGCCCTTTAACACATAATTTATCTTTCTTATTCTTGATTTATTCTGATGACTTTTATATAATCACTTTTTATTGTTTTCCCATTTGATAAACATTTAAATTTATATACAAAAACACAGCACAAGTATACCGTCAATTAGAGATGACTCAAGGGATTTAATTAAAATAAATGAGTAGAATTAGCATGGTTAATGTCAGCATAAATTGAATCATTTTTTAAGAAAATGTTTGTGCAACTATGGAATCTTATCAGTGAAATGTGTCTCTTTGTGGTTTCTAGTTCTTATCCTCATAACATGGTCCATTTTAGACATTTATCTTCATCTTATTTCTCTTATTACCCTATAATTATTTTTCTATTTTTACCAGTCTCCTATAAACAGTGTGGAGTAAGCCCAGATACTTTATATAAAGTATCATTAAGACTAGTTATTGGAAGAAGCATTGTAATATATATTGTTAGGAACTAGGCATTGCACAAAGAGAAACATGCTGGGGCAAAGATTTATTATATATTATGTAAAGTTACACAGATATGATGCTAAAATGATATCCCCATATGACTAAATTATACTAAAATATTTAAAATATAAATTCCAAAATTTAGCTACACTTTTTTTTTAAGTCACAGTCATTCTTCAGATTACTCTCATAAAGAAAATGAACTTTAAACCTAATTTACTCTGTGTAGACAGTTAAGGTTATTTTAATTTTCTGAGAATAATTTTCTTTAATAACAGCAATTTTGATAAAACATGAGAAACGAATTCACATGTGATTTGTTTGTAAATTCTCAAAAAGTTTTTATGGCATAACAAATATCTTAAATGTATTTCATCTTGCGTTAAGTCGGCTCTGGAATTTATTTTTCACATTTTGGCACAGAGTAATTTACATGGTAAATTTATATTGTTCCAATCATGCTGTGATTAGTACACAAATATTGCAACAAGAAATAAAAATTCAGCTGTTACCACAGAAGAGACATCACACATATTTTAGTAACTTAATTCATAATTAGTTTATTTGGATTGCCACTGAGTATCTCAATAAAAATAATCTTTTATAGTCCCTTATTTCACAGATTTGTCCATGCAGAATTGCACTCACATTCCCGGTGTACACTTTCAGCATGGAATATTGAAGTCTAAATCACTTTGCTTTATTTCTCACAAATTCATGAATTCCTATGAACATTCACAACTTTGTTCTGTTTTTCGGTCTTTCTCTCTCTGCTTCGTTCTTCGTGAAGAACTAAGAAGCACAAAAGAAAGACAGGACAAAATTGATGCACTATTTGATTGTATTTTTCACCCCCAATATATGCAGCAAACATTTATTCAGGAATATGAAGAGCCTCAAACGTTCGTTCAGGGTCTTGACGAAGAAGTCTGACCATCTTGTTGGTGGGCAGCCACGTGATCTTTTGACATCCCCTGGGATCCAGTCGGTAATGGCTCTAGTCCAGCGGTTGTCTCCAAATTACATTACATGTCCAGCGCATCTGATTTCTGATGACTTGGCAAAAGAGACAGCGTCCCTGACTCTGGAACAGTGATGAGGGTGGAGCTCCGGATTCCTTCTTTCACTTGAGCGAGGAGTGATATTCCAAGCATAGCTCTTTCGATTCCTATTTGGTAGACACGAATAGCATTCACATCCTGTTTTCCTAGGGCCCAGGTCTCTGAGGCATATATTAATGCAGGGAGAACAGTGGAGTTGAAGAGATGTGCCTGGAGCCAGAGGTTCTTTGTCTTTTTAGCTATTTCTTTGATGCTTCTCAAGGCATTCCATGCTGCTCTCTTCCTCCTGCACAGCTCAGGTTTTAGGTCGTTTATCATGTTGACTTCTTGACCTAGGTACACATAACTGCTGTATTCAGTGATGTGTGTTCCATTGAGAGTGTATAGGGCCACTGGAACTACCTCATTTTTCATGAACATAGTGTTGCTGAGATTCAGCTGTATACCTATCTTTCCACATTCTCAGTCGAAGTCAGCCAGCATTGTGCCGCTTGGCTAATGTTTGGTGTTATTAGAACGATGTCATCAGTGAAGCGGAGGTGGTGTAGTTGCCGACCATCTATCTTCACTCCCATTCCTTCCCATTCTAATTGTCGCATGATGTTCTCGAGGGTGGTGCTGAAGAGTTTTGGTGAAATGGTATCACCCTGCTGAACCACTCTTTTGACATCAATGATCACTTCCTTGTAGAATGGTGAGATCCTGGTGGTGAAACTGTAATAGAGCTCATGGAGGATCTTGATGTATTGGGTTTGAACACCCTGTTTTGCTAGGGCTTCGATGACTGCTTCAGTCTCCATAGAATCAAAGGCTTTCTTTAAATCAATGAACATGTGACAGAGTGGTATCTTGAACTCCCTATAAACTTCAATGAGCTTGGTTAATGTGCGGATATGGTCAATTGTGCTGAAACCTTTTCAGAAGCCAGCTTGCTTACATGGTTGCCCTTCATCTAATGTTCTGCCTATCTTGTTCAGGATGACTAGAGTGAGCTCGACCAGAACACCTGACGAATCTTCCTTCAGTACTCATCAATACACTGGCTCGGCTCTTCACATGCTGCCTGTCTGAATGCAAGGTGCCCTCCCATTTGAAAACTAGCAGGACAGTTCTACTGTTCAAGAAGGGAGACATCCACAACATTGGCAATAATCACCCCATCTGCCTGTTGTCTGTCATCATACGAATAAATGTGAAGTTATTTATAGGTATCACAATGTTCTAACCAATATATTGGCAAATCTTTGCTTAGAACAAAATTATTACAACTTACTCTAAGTCATTTTCTTTCTTATGTCATTATGATTCTATAAATAATGACATTACTCATTATTGGTCACTTATGCTTTATATTTGACAATTATAAGTATTATACTAGGTATTGGTCCCTTATCTCTTTGCAATGCAATTTTTACTACACCCAATTTACATACATGAGAAGTGAAATGGTGAGCAATGAGAAAAATTTCCCAAGTGGTGTGCAGCTGAATGTCATTTTTATAAAATTAGTGCATGTCATCATGATATACAGTGTTGTTAAATAAGTGTGAGAATTTGGATGCTGATAACATCATTGATACCAATTTATCAAGAAAATAAAAATTACAGGAACTATTTTATTAAGATATAACTGTACTGGCCTTATTAGTGTTACTAGATGACACTGTTTTCTGGCAGATGGGGAGTTATGGAACAATCCAAGAGTGTAGTTACAGCCTTGAATGCAATTTGTGGTGCTTTCTGATTTTTTATTTGACAAAGGTATATTTACAAAATAAGATTTTTTTTTTTTTAGAAGGGGGAGGTAGAGTGAGTGTAGAATTTCTGTACAGAAATATTCTAGTTTTGTAAACTAAGCAGAGTTTAAAAACTGAAGAGTTAAGAGCCTATGAAAAGGAGAATGAATGCCAATTAATGTATAGTTAAGTGTGTGTAGTCATTTCTTCATTTCTGGAAGATTCTGTATTAACTACTTTTGCTATTGTGTTTTTTGCTGTTACTGTTTGCTTCGGTTCACACTTAGAGATTCTGGGTGGCTATTCTTGGTTTTGTACTCAGGATTTACTCTTGGTGGAGCTTGAACCATATGAGATGCCAGGGGTCAAACACTGGCCAGTGGTATGTTAGGCAAGCTAACGCTGTTCCTATCTTACCAGCTGTGTCATCTCTCTGACCCTCCTGTTAAATTCTTTTTACTGGTTTCTTGCTTCACACTTACATAACTAAGTCTGTTTATCACAGACTATTTAATATGGTGGATATATTTGAGAAAATATTATGGAAATTACATATATATTTTGTGCAAGAAAATTCACCTTGAATCAAGCATGAAGATAGAGAAAATGCACACACATAAAACTCCCCATTCCACCCCCATATATTGGAGAGATTAACAGAATCTTCCTCAAAGAAGAAACAATTGGCCAAAGGGCATATTAAAATGCCTTATAGAATTAATCATTAAGGAAATGCGCATCAAACAATGAGATATCAACTTATATCAGAGAGTTTGACATTCAATAAAAAGTACAACAACCAGTGATGGTGAGGATATAGTTAAAGAATATCCTCACTTACTGCCAGTGAGAATGTCAACAGTCCAGTCTTTTTGGAAGACAATATGGACTGTTGGATAACAGACTTAGCTAACTTGGGAGCTTTGCTGTTTTATCCACTCACCGCTTTGTCAACAGAGGTGTTTTGTTTCATAATAAAATTTTAACTCTGTTCAACTGTCCTACTAAAGAACAGGAACACTGGAAGAGGAAATGGTCTTAAAAATTGGAGAAAAGTGGACATGTTCATGCTTAGAGCTATATGATACTCAGATATCCCTTTTAAAAAATCTGTACCCCACGTAATGGATTAATTATGTAAGATTAGCATTACATATTACAGTTGTATTTCATGTCACCAACTGTTGGATGATAGGCCTAGCTAACTTGGGAGCTTTGCAGTTTTATCCAAGCACAGCTTAATCTATTTACATGTTCTTAAGCCAAAGTTCACACAAATGAGATCTCTCTCCTATATAAAAACTGATGGAGGGTGTGGCAGTTACTCAAGTCACCTTGACTCTCAATGATTTATTATATACATCTACTAAGACTGATATTATATCTATATTGGGCACAAGTGCTCTTTATACCCACTGCACCGAGCATGGAACAGTTTGAATTTACCAGGTGACAGCCACCCTGGCTATGTTGAGACTATCCTTTAAGATTATAGGAAGGGTCACACTAGTTTGCCCTCACGCAGATGAGTGTGACCCTTTCAGTATACAGAGATCAAGATACTCAGAACCCTGGTGCAGAAAATAAATAAGAACAACCTTGTGTATACCATCTAGATTACATGAAGCCCATGAAATTAAGATGTATTACCTTATACCAGCCCCCTCCAGTGTTTTACATAAGAGATAATCTCAGAAATAGGATTAGTTCTTGCCATAATCCTTTGTCTATACTTGTAATAGGGTGTGATACCACCCTTCTACACTCTTCTACTATCTAGAAGCTGTTTAGGGTTCTTTGTTGACAGGACTCTCCCTGTCTACAGTTAGGATTACTTTGGTGTATATAAGGAAACTAACTTAGGACTCTCCATGTCTACAGTTAGGATTACTTTGGTGTATATAAGGAAACTAACTTGAGGCATTCGTCCCTTTTTTTGGGTAAGTCTCCTGTTTGGTAGGACTCTCTTTGATGGGAGACTTGGGCTCTGTGTATAGTCTAGAGTTCTTTCATTATATTGAAATGCAGTGGTAGAACTTTTGTACTATTAAAAGTCTTCTTGGAACTGTGCCAGACTCGTGAGCTTTCATCTGTTCCCCAGCATCCTTGGAGATAGCAGAAAACTTCTGTCCTGATACTGTTGGGGACCCCAGTGGCTCCTCAACAGTGGACATCACTCAAAGAACTAAGAGTTGAGCAATTGCCAAGTCCATATGACTAGAAATATATATGCCAAGAGCCTAAAAGAAAATGCAAAAAAAGGAATCTACTCCCTTATGTTAATTTCAGCACTATTCATAATAGCCAAAATATGAAAATAACCCAAATGTTTAAGAACAAATGACCAAATAAAGAGACTAGAGTGAGTATATGCATTTGAATACTACTCAACCATAAGATGAAGGCATGCAGTTTGCAGTTACGTGGACAGATCTGCAGAATATCCTATTGGGTTAAAATAGAAGGAAAGGAACAGACTCTGGATTATCTCTCTCTTATGTGGGATATAAAGAATTTCCTAGGGGAAATATTAAATTTACAAAGGCAATAGAAATCAAGAACAGGAAACCTGGACTTCAGTAAAAACACTGCCACTGGGGTGGGAATGGAGGGCGGAAAAGTTAGGGAAGAAAATAATAGAACAATGGTTAAGGGCAAATGTAGCCTCTGCAGAGTCAGGCTGGAGGGTAGAGGGAAACTGGGAACATTGGTAAAAGACACTGGTTAACCCTTAACACTTGTTAAGGGCTTCATGTTGAACCATCATATGCCTGAGATTCAATCATAAATATCTTTGTAAATTTGTAATTAATGATAATTCAATAAAAATAGTAAATTAGATACTTTTAAAGAAAATAAATAATACATACCTGATAAACTTTTATTCAATTCTTTTATTGAATATGACTAGCATTTAAAATATAGTTTATAGTTTTGTGCCTTAAGTATTATACTAATTAGTATGTAACAACCGAATAATTGAATATGTTTCATCCTTAATTTTATCATCTTAAACTTAATCATAATAATTTTTTGCATTTGTTACAAAAATGTTTTGCAGCTGTTGCCAAAATACTTCTATTTATGAATAAATTCATTCATATTAATTTGAATGAATAACATTCAAATTAAAACTCTTTTTTTCTTTCATATGCTCCTAGAGTTTGGAGGCAAAACAAGATCTTATATTTTAGTAAACAAAGTTACATTGAACTTTGGAGTATTCTGATAATTTTATTATGATCTTCAAACCACTTCCTTTGATAGGTATTAAGATACTGATATTTTTGCTTATAATTGCCCATAAATTGTCCATAAAAATAAAGGTATGTTTAGAATTATATTAAAGAAAGGACAGAAAATTGATAATTTTTGAACATTTGCAATGAAGTAGCATATCTGAGAGTTTAAGACTCTAAAAACAGCTGAATAAAAGACAGAGGAAAATATAGGAAATTACGTCAAATTCATTAAGGTATAATTTTTTTCTAAAATTAAAAACTCCTTTAGGAGAGGCAGAGTGAAAAACTACCATAAGATAAAAATGGGCCTCTGCAACGTACCTAAAAAAATAAAAGTAAACTATGCCTAGGACTGGAGTTAGCCAGCCTGTGGTCAACAACTTCCTGATAAAGAGGAATGTTTGAAAAACCAATTCTAGCTAGTTACTGGATCAACTGAGAAAAAAGAAAAGAAATCCTATTTCACTTTCCTCCTCATTAAGTCCAAAATACATATACCCCCTAGTTGCATAATTAAATGCTAATAATACATGCTATGTTTAACTAAGCATGTAGCATGTATGTATGTGCAACTTTGATATGACCTAATCAAGCTACTCAAGTCTTTTCCTTTGTGCACATTTCTGCTCCTTCTCAGTTTATTGACTCCTAAAGCTAATGGCTCACTTTCCTGGAAAGTGCCCACACCTCTCTTTCAGGTGAATGATATCTCTTTAAGAAATACACTTTTGCTATCTATGCTGTCTTATTAAATTCTTTTCTCTGAGAGACAATGAACCTAGTTGGAGTCCATTTTCTCAGTTTTTTTTTTTTTTTGTGAGTTAGAAATAGCTAAATCTAATCCCCAATTAAATTCCACAGATCCCTTAGATTTAAAATGACAGGGTTAATTTCCTCTCTAAGCTGATCAAATGAACCTAGGTGTGAACTGACAGATACATTTTGGGACTGGTAGATAATTGTCCCCAATCAGTAAGAACTCATCTGGATCCTTCTTTAACCTATGTGAAGTTTCAGTCTGAACATACACAAACCTGGAGCCTTAACTATTTCTGTGATCACCCTTCATCTGTTCTCTGGTTACAAAATTATATGCAATAAACCAATGCAATGAAATGGTAGGATACAAAATTATTGTATTATATATGTAAACAACAATCTAGAACACAATGCTTTAGGGTACTAATTTGCTCAAAAATAATTGAGTGTCTAGGAAACAGCAAACGAGGGAAAAGTTTTATAAAAGAAAAAAATTAAGCATTAAAATTTGAACAGCAAGTGCTGTGGGTGACTTGAATAAAATGTGGTGCAAGGGTGGCAACTTTGAGTAAACAATAGTTCCATCTCAGTGCTCTGCCACTTTGCCACCAGCGTAAATGCCTGGCATGGGACAGGACTAATACAGTCTCATATACTAGAACGTATGTGGCAATGATGCTGGTGTCCCACCAATCCTATTAGGCCACTGTCTTTCTGCCCACCATATACACTCATTTTGCACAACTCTGAAAAGGGTAACCAACACCCAAGTTCATGGGGATCCAAGGCTAGAATGAGGAACTGCTCTTTGCAGAAAAAGGAAAACCAGCCCCACCTCAGCTCAGATGTCCCAGGTTCTTTGCTTTTTCTCAAAGGGAAGTATTTGAACAATGACTAATAAGAAAAATAAAAGTTTTCCTTATTTTGTATCAATTGTGATGAAATTGATATTTTATTAAATTTATTAAATGAAATTTAATTTTATTAAATGAAATCTTAAATATGAGGGGATAAAAAATAAAGATATTTATATATGAAAGAATGCAGGCTTGTTCAGAGTGGTAAAAGCAGAGAATGGCTTTTAGGAGAAGTTTATATAGATTTATCCAAACTGTCTTGACCAGGTGTTCTCTGCATATATGAAAGTTAATCTGGGTGTTATCACGGGGGAAGGCTCACACTCTTGTGATTATTTCATGTTCTTATAATTACCTTATAATAACATGCTTTTTCCTAGCGCTTCTGGATTTTGGTTTTTTTTTTTTTTTTTTTAGGCAGTCCATATCTCCAAAGAGCTCAGAATTTTTTTTGTTTTTTTTTGAGCTCAGAATTTTTTATCTCAAAGAAATATCTTTAACATAGCTCAAGACTAGTAATTTCTTCTTATTTTTTATTATTTCCCATAAACTCATTACCAAGGTTTCCATATCTATTTGCCTTCAACACAATAAAAAATCCCCATTTTATGAATGGAAAGAATTAGAAAAACATTTTACTAAAAACATAAAATATCTATTAAAATTCCAATTATATTACAGGACATAAAAATATTACAAAAATTGAATGACACAATAAATCTCTCTTAAATATTCAAAATTATTCTGAGAAAAAGACAAGAGGAATCCATTCGCTGACTTTATAATGCTATAATAAATTTTAAAATGTAGTATGGAAATAGTTTATGACCAAAGTGAATAAAGCCTCATACACAAATACGGCAGGATCAAAGAAATAGACAAAACATATCAACAGTAGCAAAGCAAATAAAGCAAATAAATTAGACCATTATCATATGCCATGTTGAAAATTTAACTAAAAATTAATTAAATACTATATAATAACCAAATAAGTCATCAGTAAAAATATATAATACAGGGGCCGGAGTGATAGCACAGTTGTTAGGGCATTTGCCTAGCATGTGGCCAACCCAGGTTCAATCTCCAGCATACAGTATGGTCCCCTGAGAACCTCTAGGAGTAATTCCAGAGTGAAGAATCAGGAGTAACCCCTGAGTATCGCTGGTGTGTCCCAAAAAGCAATATATATATATATACACACATATATAATATATACACATATATATAAAATACATCAAGATATTGACTTCAGTGGTGTACACATTATTAATACTACTCTATTGGAAAGTCTATTAAAACAAGAATTTTTAAAAGGCTGTTATTTGCACTTTGGTGTCTCAATTATATGGTCTGAACTTTCTGTTCCCTCTGGACCCAACCTCTCAAAGTGTTTATTTTCATTCCTCTTGGATAAAGAGGGATTTTTTGAAAGAATGAGCAAATTGTTTCTGAACCATTGTGCTAGCCATACATTGCTTTGATTGACCAATTAAAGAGCAGCCTATCATTAATGCAGTGTATTAGAATTACTGAATACTGAGCTGCAGGTGTATTCTAGGTTTATTCTACTTAGACCAGCAAACACATGCCAAACACAGTTTAGATCACTTTTTTCGGGTCTTCAAAGAAAGGATATCATGACCCCCAGGCAGAAATAGTTGATGCTCCCAAATTTTGGTGGTTTTCTGTTCATTTACCCTGATTTAGGGAAATTTCCCACAACCTGCTGAGATATAGCTTTCTGTAGTTACTATACCTCAATGATTTTGAAGTGTTAATATATCAAGCCAGGCTTCTACAGGAATTAAAATGCTTCATAGACATCAGCAGATCTGGTTCAACCCTGGCACTGCATTTGTCCACCTAGCACTATCAGTATTGACCCTTATACAGAAGAGAATAAGGCATGAGTACTGTTGGATGTGGTCTCTTGATCACTGGACATCCCTTTATTCATCAATTTGCTTGAGCGAGCACTAGTAACATTTCCATTTGTCCCTGTCACATGCCAGTGTAGCCCAATGGCATCTGCTTGATCAAGGAATATGAAGAGCCTCAAACCATTTGTTCAGGGTCTTGACAAAGAAGTCTGACCATCATGTAGGCAGGCAGCCAAATGATCTTTTGACTTCCGTGGAATCCAGTCGGTAATGGTTCTAGTCCAGCGGTCTTCTCCAAATCGCATTACATGTCCAGCCCATCTGATTTTTTGATGCTTTGGCAAATGAGGCAGCATCCCTGACTCTGGAACAACAACGGAGGTAGGAACTCCAGATTCCTTCTCTCACTTGAGTGAGGAGTGATATTCCAAGCATAGCTCTTTCAATTCCTCTTCGGGAGGCCCGAATAGCGTTCTCATCCTACTTTTGTAGGGCCCGGGTCTCTGAGTCATATGTTAATGCAGGGAGAATGGTAGAGTCAAAGAGATGTGCCCGGAGCCTGAGGTTCTTTATCCTTTTAGCTATTTCTTCAATGCTCTTGAAGGCATTCACAATGTTCTCTTCCTCCTGCGGAGCTCAGGTGCTAGGTTGTTTGTCATGTTGAGTTCTCAACCTAGGTACACATAACTGCTGCATTTAGAGATGTTTGTTCCATTGAGAGTGAATGGAGCATCTGGAACTAGTTTGTTTTTCCATGAACCTTGTTTTGTTGAGATTCAGCTGTAGACCTATATTTCCACATTCTTGGTTGAAGCCAGCCAGCATTTTGCCGCTTGACCAATGCTTGTTGTTATTAGAGTGATGTCATCAGCGGAGCGGAAATGGTGTAATTGGGGATGTGGTTCCCAAGCAAAAAATATAATGATTTGTATACATCCATATTCATTTTATTTATTTATTTATTTGTTTATTTTAACATTTTATTATACCACCGTGAGATATACAATTACAACGTTGTTCACGCTTGGGGGTTTCGGTCACAAAGTGTTCAAGCACCCCACCCTCCACCAGTGCCCCTCAACCACCACCCATGTCCCCAATTCCCTCCCCCTCCCACATCCTGCCTAAATGGCAGGTTCTTTATCTCCTCTCTCTCTCCCTCTCTCTCTCCTCCTTCTCCCACACATTGTGGGTTGCACTCACGTACACTTAGAAGCCATCATTTGCATTTTTTGTCTGTATTTAATGTTCAGTTCTATGTTGGTATCAGACCTTTAGACATTTATTCACACATGTTCCCTTCTCTATCTAACCAAACCTCTGACTCCCACGAGCTTGTGGTAATTTCCACTTTTGGTAAGATCACCTGGTACGTTTATGTCATGCAAATAAATGCAGTCATTCTATGTCTCTCTCTTTCCTTCTGACTAATTTCACTCAACATGATTCTCTCCATGTCCATCCATTTATAGGAAAATTTCATAACTTCATTTTTTCTGACAGCTGCATAGTATTCCATTGTGTACCACAGTTTCTTTATCCAGTCATCAGTTCTCTGGCATACTGGTTGTTTCCAGGTTCTGGCTATTGTAAATAGTGCTGCTATGAAAATAAAAGTGCGGATTGTGTTTCCGCTGTGTGTTTTTGGCTTTCCAGGGTATATTCCCAGGAGGCGGTATGGCTGGGTCAAAAGGGAGCTCAATTTCTAGTCTTTGGAGGAATGTCCATATTGTTTTCCAGAAAGGTTGTACAAGTCAACATTCCCACCAACAGTGTATGAGAATCCCCCTTTCCCCACATCCACGCCAGAACTTGTTGCTTTTACCCTTTTGGATATGGGCCATTCTCTGTGGTATGAGGTGATATCTCATTGTTGTTTTGATTTGCATCTCTCTGATGATTAGTGATGATGAGCATTTTTTCATATGCCTTTTGGCCATTCGGATTTCTTCCTTGTCAAAGTTTCTGTTCATCTCTTCTCCCCATTTTCTAATGGGGTTGGCTGTCTTTTTTTTTCTTATATAGCTGTACTAGTGCCTGATATATCCTGGATATTAACCCCTTATCAGATGGGTATTGGGTGAATATTCTTTCCCATTCTGTCGACTGTCTTTCTATCTTGGTCACTGTTTCTTTCGAGGTGCAGAAGCTCTTCAGTTTCATATAGTTCCATATATTTATATTTTCTTCTAGTTGCTTTGTTAATGGTGTTTCACCTTTGAAGATGTCTTTAGCTTCAATGTCGTGGAGGGATTTTCCTATATTTTCTTCAACGTACTTTATGATATCAGGTCTGATATTGAGATTTTTAATCCATTTTGATCTGATTTTTTGTGCAAGGTGTTAGACCACAGGTCCAAATTCATTTTTTCACATGTAGCTGTCCAGTTTTCCCAGCACCACTTGTTAAAGAGGCTTTCCTTACTCCAGTTTGGACTCTTTGCACCTTTATCAAAGATTAACTGATCATATCTTTGAGGGTGGGTGTCAGGATACTCAACTCTATTCCATAGGTCCACAGGTCTGTTTTTATTCCAGTACTACGCTGTTTTAATTACTGCTGCTTTGTAGTACAGTTTGAGGTTGGGAAAGGTGATGCCTCCCCATCTTCTTCTTCCCAAGGATTGCTTTAGCTATCCGTGGGGGGTTTATTATTCCATACGAATTTCAGGAGTGTTTGGTCAATTTCTTTAAAGAATGTCAGGGGAATCCTTATAGGAACCGCATTGAATCTGTACAAAGCTCTAGGCTGTATTACCATCTTGACAACGTTAATTCTCTCCATCCATGAGCAGGGAATGTGTTTCCATTTCCTCGTGTCCTCTTTTATTTCTTGAAGCAGTGTCTTGTAGTTCTCTTTGTATAGGTCCTTTACACACTTGGTGAAGCTGATCCTAGGTATTTGATTTTCTGTGGCACAATTGTGAATGGAATCGATTTCTTAATATCCCTTTCTTCTCTTTCGTTATTTGTGTATAGGAAAGCCACTGACTTTTGGGTACTGATTTTGTACCCTGCCACTTTACTATACATACCTATTGTTTCTAAGAGTTTTTGGGTTGAGAGTTTAGGGTTCTCTAGGTATAATATCATGTCATCTGCAAAAAATGATAGCTTGATTTCTTCCTTGCCTATCTGGGTGCCCTTAATGTCCTTTTCTTCTCTGATTGCTATGGCGAGTACCTCCGGTACTATATTGAATAAAAAGAGGTGAGAGAGGGCAACCTTGTCGTGTTCCTGATCTTAAGGGGAAGGCTTTCAATTTTTCCCCATTCAGAATGATACTCGCTGTGGGCTTTTGGTAGATGGCTTTGAATATCTTGAGGAAGCTTCCTCCAATTTTTATTTTCTGGACGGTTTTAATCATGAATGGGTGCTGGATCTTGTCAAATGCTTTTTCTGCATCTATCGATAGGACCATATGGTTTTTATTTTTTTCTCTTATTGATGTGATGTATTATGTTGATTGATTTGCGAATGTTGAACCATCCTTGCATTCCCGGGATGAATCCTACTTGGTCATGATGTATGATCTTTTTGATGAGTCTTTGGATTCTGTTTGCTAGTATTTTGTTGAAGATCTTAGCATCTGTGTTCATCAAGGAGATTGGTCTGTAATTTTCCTTCTTTGTATTGTCTCTCCCTGCTTTGGATATCAGGGTGATATGCGCCTCGTAAAAGCTGTTTGGGAGTGTTCTGTTTCTTCTATTTCCTGGAAGAGCTTGAACAGGACTGGCAGTAGGTCCTCCTTAAAGGTTTGAAAGAATTTGCCAGTGAACCCATCTGGACCTGGGCTTTTGTGTTTGGGCAGACTTTTAATTACTGTTTCAATTTCCCAATGGTGATAGGCTTATTTAGGTATTGGAGGTCTTCTTGTTTCAATCGTGGGAGGTTATAGGACTTCAGGAATTTATCCATTTCTTCTAGGTTCTCATGTTTTGTGGCATACATGTTCTCAAAATAACCTCTCTGTTTTTTTCTGTGTGATGTCACCATTTTCATTTCTGATTCTGTTTATTTGGGTTCTCTCTTTCCCTGTCCTTACAAGTCTTGCCAGTGGCTTGTCGATCTTGTTTAATTCATTGTACCATCATTAACAATAATTAACATTTGGAAACAACCCAAGTGGCCAAAACATAAGAGGGTAATGTTGTTGTGATATACATATATAAATATAAATGTTTATGTACATATACAAAATGAATGATATTCATCCTAAAGATGATTAATATTGACTATTGTTACACATGGATTATAGACCAAAATCTGAGAAAAATAATAGAATCAAATACCAGATGATTTCAATATCACTGTATCACTGTCTTCCCGTTCATCATCGATTGGCTCGAGCGGGCACCAGTAACATCTCCATATGTCCTGTCTAAAGCTAGTAGAGCCCAAGGGCACCTGCTTGCTCCAGGAACATAAGGAACCTCAAACCATTCCATCAGGTCATGGGAATGAGGTCTAAAATTGTTACTGGTATTTGGCATATCAAATATGACACGGGTAGCTTGCCAGGCTCTGCTGTGTGGGTAGCATACTCTATGAGTATGATTTCAATAATATCTGATAATAAACAAAGCAAGAAAAAATGAAAACACAGCTTTAGATTGTAAACTACAGAAAAGAAAATAATGGGAAAGCGACTGTTCCAGAGGAAAAGCGATTCTTTGGCAATGAGTTAGATATGGCAATATCAAGTCTCCTCTACAGAAATAGTTCAGTGTATTTGGCATATTTTTTTGCACAGGGTCAACCTGAGTTTGATCCCCAGAACCCTATATGGTCTCCTGAGTCTGCCAGGCATGATCCCTGAGCCTCATTCATAGTAAACCCTGAGAACTGATGTGTATGTCCACTTTCCTCACAAAATAAGAGACTTACCAAAAAAGCTCCACCTTGTTCTGCTTAAAATATACACATTTCCACTATTGCAAAATAATGTTATCTCAAAAATGTATTACCACATTGGCAATTAAAACATTTTTTCAGAGAGATAGTTTTAAGCATTAATTTTTTATGAATTAATTTCATTTAGCTTGCTGTTGGTGTGTAGTCACCAGTGTACCTGGCTAAGGTTTGGACTATTGTTTCAAGAGTGTCAGATGTAATAAACTATAGAAACAGTTGGTATTCAATTGCCGGCCGACTCAGGCATCTTTGCTTTCCTTCTCTCGTCAATTGGTCCCTCTAGGAAACAAAGCTATCAAACAATCTTTTAGCTGTCCAGGCATGATGCCATTTTGGGCTTTGAATGGATGTTTTGCCTACATTCATACTAGTGAATAACTTTAGGCATATTTTCATCACCCCCTAGATACCAGTAGACTCATTTAATTATCTTAATAACATCAGATTGTGGGTTATGTTAGACATAATTAGTTCCATAAATAAAACAGTAAAATCTTAGGCAAAATAAAAAGCAAACCATACTAGAGACTGTAATAAGCAAATATAAAAAACGTAAATTGAATGTTATCTGGAAATCTGTGTAGGTTATTTATATTTTTGATTTATTAATTATAGAAACAAGTTTCAATAATTAATTGCACATTTTAAAAGTATATTCATAATTTTAATTAAAGTTGAATCATATTTCGTGAAGATGGTTATGAAATACGTGCAATTAAAATGTTAAATATAGGGAGACTTGTTAAATTAGAAACAATTAAGTTTAAGAACAAGTGATGGAAATGAAAGAGTTGGCCACCCGATGGGGGTGATTGACTGGGAGCCTCAGAACACCGCACCTACCAAGGAAAACTCTGAGAGACCAGGTCCTATGCAAAAGCAAGGGTTTTTATTAATATTCGAGTATACCGGGCTCATAGCATGACCACAAGCAGTCAGCGGCTTAGAGCCCTGAGCCCTTCCAGGGAGGATCTTTTAAGAGACAATTCCCACCGCTACAGAAAAGCCCACGCATAACTATCCAATAGATTTAAAATATTACATCAAAGTCTGTGCCTGGGCAGCCAATCACTTTGTAACAAGTTAACTATACCTGCCAATCAGGTCACACTCAATACTTCTTTCTATATTTGGTGCGGCTAGATACATGTGTGGGATTATAGGTCAGCAACAGCTATACTGCGTACATACAGGAATGCAATTCAGGAAATTCAAGCCATATAGCAGGTTCTGGGTGGGGGTCTGGATCTCCCAACCTCTAACAGGAATTTGTTCTGGGCCTTTTGTAGATAACAGGATGAAAAGGTTACTTCAAGATGAAAAGGTCACTCAGGCCCTAAATTGTTTACTTTCCATAAGTAGGCCTGCCCTGGTTGGGAAAGGGGGGGTTGCTGCCTTCTTTCATCCCCCCTTTTCTTAAGGAGGGTCTTCTAATCTTAGAGACCATTAGAGACCTTCACTCCATAGGGCCTGATATTGTTGCCTGAGTACTAACACCTTGACTTCACCCACCCGGTCTCTGATGAATGCACGTAGCCTATTAAGAAGGCAAGGCCCAATTGTCAAAATCAATAAGAATATGATGAGGGGCCCAGCTAGGGCTGAAAGCAAGGAAGTCTGGGAACTGCGTAAACCAAGACTCAAACCACCCTCTCCAAGATTCTCTTTCTTTTTTTTTTCTGCTCATCCAATCTTTTTTCTTAACCATGCCATGGATTCCTTCACTACCCCAGAGTGGTCTGCTTAGAAGCAGCGCTCTTCCTAGGCTAGGTTGCTTCACTGCCACGGGGCCCTTTCCTGTCAATCTATCCACATCATATTTGTTTCAAGAGATTCCACCACCTTATATTTTTTAAGGGAAAATGGATGAAGGTCCATCTTCTGGAGCTGCTTCATGCTGACAAAGGGACTGTAGACCCTGCCTGTGCAAGGGGTGAAATCTCCAAATGGGTCCCATGCAATGAATGGATCAGATTTTCTGAAGTTATTATTATCTGCAAGAAAAGATCAGATCAATTAGGCTAAGAACATTGCTTAGAAATGATTAGGCCCTGGAGAAGTAAAAATTCCCTCTTTGCCCTAGTGAGGGCAGAATACTTTGCTGTTTTAGAAAACACAGTGTTAAGGTAACACAAAATTGAAGCAAATATTTTGTGTTCGGATTTTTTCTCATGGGAACAACAAGGCACCTCTCTGACTTTTTGTACAACATAGAAAAGCCTTGCCCCTCTCACTGAATGTGTTAGAACCAATAGATGACTATACGCTGATCATCTGAACTTTTGCACAAAGTCAAACTGTCGATCCTTAAGATTTATGACACATAAAACACAGTTATGAGTCACTCTAAACTGCACTGTTTTGTCCCTTTCCATGGACAATTGTTATTCCCTAATGCTACTCGATGAGATATCGGTACCATGAGGGCTCAAGAATTAAAAGCTTTTAAAATCCTTATGAATCTAAGAATTTCCAAATGACTGTGTACTCATAGAACTAAAAATAAACATCCAACCAATTTGGATGTTAACTTGAAAGCCCTTGGCCTATTAGCAAACTTAAGAATGTGTCTGCTTTTTTAGTTGATGTTCCTGGTCTACCTGGATTAGCCAAGAGGTTACCTTTAAATCAAACCTATTTGGATGCATTTATTTAATTACCTTTCTGTAGATTTAGAATCTGATCTTTACAAAAATTATAGAAATATGATTTTATCTGTCAAATGATTTAATAAACCTGGCTGGTTCTTTTGCATAAACACAGCAAGACTGGAGGACTCTCCACTTAGGTACCCTGTTACTACCAAGAATTCCTGGGAATTGGCTAAGGCAGAGCAGGGAAAATGTCTTTAACTGTACGTCAGGGCTACCCCAGGCTTGGCCATAACATGAAGGTCAGGTTCCATGATGAGCTACAGGTGACCTCAAGCTTCTTTTTCTGGGTGGAGCAGAGAGTGACCACATCCCTCTTTGGGACTGAAGCCAAGCGTTCCCCTACTGCAGCAGCCTTCCTTGTTGCATGGCCCAGGCAGTTGTCAGTCATCACAGATTGGCAGATTTCTCGTTCTTCACAGCAGAGATGATATTCGGTTTTTCCTTGAGCTGGCCTGCTTTAGGGTCTCCCTGAGATTTGTAACTACCTGCTCCTGTCACTTAGACCAATCCCTTTGACTCCTGTTTTCCCTGGAAGTGGACCTTGGGGTCCCATACTGGCTTTCCTGTCTGCATGAGGGATAGGCCCTATTACAGAGAGGAAATATTTTTGTCTGAGTTTATGCAAACCAACACAGTGCTATGAAACATTAAAAGACATACTGAAGGTGTAAAGAGAGAAAAGCATATATTTCACTTTTACTCACACCGAAGTGTAATTTACCAATTTGCTGTTAGACCTATTCAAAAGAAGCATAAAGATCTGTAGAAATAGACATAGAGTTTGACAATCTCAGGTATAATTCATTTAATTCTATGTCAAAACCTTAATTCACAATTTTAGGAGCACTGTAATAGTAGTCCATACCATCTGTTTAATTTTTTTTTCATAGATTTCACCAAAAAGGTACTAGAACAATTCTTCAGAAAAGAGTTTCATAGTTTGTTTACTCAACATTCTTAGACCTTCTACACATTCCTGTACATTCATTCTGTCCTGTAAATTTCCTGCATTTTATTTTAAAAACAGCCTTCACTTTAACAGAATTCCTTCCTTTTTTCCTTCCTTTTTCCACAGACATCTCCATCCATTATCTTTCTGTTACTTAAAATGCATTATCTAGACTCCTTATAGTTACACCCCAAAGGTATTCCTTATTTTACAGAGCTCAATACAGACTAATCTCCCAAATTTGGAAACAAGTTCCTAGTTAGTATGTTATCTAGCATAGCAAAACTACTTTAAAGCATTAAATCAGTTCCAAACATATTCAAGAGGCTAAGATGCTCACAATTAAAGTTCTTTTAAATTTACGCTTGGAAAAGTTCACTTCATATTAGAAATTATCCAAAAACATTTAAAATTTTATCTTTAGGATTCCAATTTTTAGGAACACAAACAATGCAAAGTTAAAATACTCAAAAGATTACTACCAAGTAACTATAAAGATTTCACACTTGTGAAAAGCTAAGACTTTTAAGGCAAAGACTAGGTTGACACCTGTTGACAAAGCTCACATGTATTAAAACTATATCAATAATAGCATGTACTGAGCAGATTAGCCAGCAACATTGTCTAAAAAAAACTGATCGTTGTCATTTACTTCCCACAATTCTTTTAATTTTCCGTGTTTAGAAGCCACTAAATTTAAACGAACATTCCTAGCTTCAGCCCTGAGGCTACTCTGGGATTCCACCTGGAAAGTCTGATATATTTAAAACTTTTACCGAGACACAATGCTGTGGGTTCAGACTACTGGGCTGAGATCTGAGGTAACAGTTCATTACAGAAATACCTTTAACACACCAGCATAAGAAAACATTTGAGCTACCAATTCTTCACTGAAGACAAGGCCTTCCTTGACTTAATTGCAATAGTCCTTTTATACCTTAGCTATTTTCAAAACGGCCTAATTTTTCATTAGAATTTAACCTAGACTTATGAGGTAAAGCTCTGCACTATCTCACAATGTTCTTATATCTTTTCTGACTCTGGCTCTAGCTCCCACCCTCTCTAAACAGCACAAGTTCTGGGGGGTGAGAGAATTTCAGGGATCAGGAACACTTAAAAGGTTTTACAATTAGACCTTGTAACCTTTTACGATAAGATTTAGATTGAACACGGTCAATTTCTCCTCCTGCTCAACACTCAGTTTAGAACACATTGCCTATCCCTGGCTTAAAAAATTTGTTTTTGATTCCAATTTGGTTTTACTTAACACTCCAATGTTTTACACAGACAAATTAACTACAAACAATTGGTGGCTACCACACACGTGCAACACACACACACACACACACACACATGTACACACACACACATACAGTTGACCGATCTATCTTTAGTTATGATCTGACCCTTTTGGAAGGGTAGAGGAAACTGATAAATTTAGAAAGGAAGGGCAGTCCCCCAGGCCAAATAGTCCTGCTCCACCAGTTTGGACCTCGCCCTACGTTTTTCAGTCTGGGCCAGCCTCTGTCCCCTGCCTGTTTTTATTTTTTTTTACATGAAGCATGGGTCAAGAAAGAGCCTTTGTTGAGAAAACAGGCCACCTAGATTATGTCCAATTCAGTTGTAAACCTAATGCTACTATATTCAGCTTTCCTAGTTCTTAATTCCTAGTTCCAAGTTCTGAATGTGCATTAGAGGCGTTGCTAGCTAGAGGCATAGTAAAGAAAGTTAAAATCAGTTGAAATGTCCAGTCTCTAGAGATAGATGTTAGTGAGAACAGGTTAGGCTGTAAAAACCTGTAAATTCAATTACTGCTTTAATACCCTTTTGAAATTAATCACCATATTCCTGCCTCCTCTGGTTTGATAATCCCACTCTGGGTCTTTTATTCCAGGTGAACTCAAAAGCAAAGGTTAGAGCTGGAAATTCCTCTGTCCCTAGGCTGCTGCTTGCCTCAGTGAAGCTCATTGAGAAGGGCACGTGGACCTTCACTCTTCGGGCTTCTCCCTTAGCCAATTCCCTTAGGGAAAACTCTTGGGTGGGACTAGCAGGTTTGGAATGATATGAGGCTCAGCTCTGAGTGCACCCTGCTGGGCCAGATTTTTGGGGAGAGATGCCTGAGCTTTTTCCAATCTGTTATATATATATATATTTTTTTTTGCAAATACACCCTGCTTCACTAGCCCCTTCTAGGTGAGAACTACACTCCTGAGTTGCGGTAAACCACTGTGGGCATATTGGGCTTCCCTGCAAGTATCTTTCGCTGAGCTGTTCTCCTCTAAGAAGCCTAGATCTATGAGGGGAAACCTGAGCTGCCTTTAGTGACCCTAGGAGGGGTTGGGTTCCTTAACAGCAGCCCCAGTCTCCTCAGAAGCCTTTTGCAAGCTCCAGAGGTGGCAGCGGAGTTGGAGGCAAGACTGAAGCCTCAGGTTCCTGCCTGTGCAGTTGGTGTGGGGTCCTGTTCTGGTTCCTTTACTTCCAAGACACACATACAACAAATCTGACATTTTCCTTTTCTTTACAATACCATGAATGTCTGGATGTTAGATATATACTCGGGCCACGTGTTATTACTAAGATCTTTAAGACGCTTTTGCTTAAGCCACCAAGTTGGAGGTTCAGTGTTTTAACAAGCAACCCAAGGGGGACTCTAACCCCTCCCATACTGGCCACTCCAGAGGGGACTCTAACCCCTCACATGCTGCCACTAATTCAGAGAATCATCATGCTGTGGATGTCTTGATCAGTGATCTCTGCATTACTACAGGCGTCCCTGGGGCCCTCCCGGGCATCCACCACAACCACAACCTGTGCCATGGGCTTCTAAGAGATCGGGAGAAGAAAAGTTCTGTCTTGCTTGCTTACTACCTTCTGTGGCCTTACTGACGTTTGCTGCAACTCTTACTAGATTCTGCCTTTCTGTCTTGGTGTGAGGTTTTCCTTCCTAGTCTTTTACCCTTTTTTTTTTGCCTGGGGCTAAAAGCTGCTTAGCTCTCTAATTGACCTCCAGGTGTGCTCTAGCCAGTTCTTTTGCTAGTAAGGGGAGAGAGGGAAAAGGATTGCTGAAATTTGGTCTCCTAGAATCTTTCACTAGTGAGTTTCCTCCCATTCCTTCCATAGTGATAGGCAACGCGAGACAGACAAAGGAGGGGTGCCTCTTTACAGAGACCATTCAGTTGCTTGTCTAGCCAGTGAAGAACTTAGCCATAGTGGACTCAGCAGTTGTGACTTGCGGCTGACCGCTAGGTCAGCGCCACCATAGACCATATGTTTTTCATGGCAGACAGCCCACTCGGGCTCCATAACCTTTGTGGGACCTTAAGGGTGTCAGTCGTGGAGCCACAGACTCACGCCTGATAGGAGGACATATCAGGGTCCTCATACACACACACACACACACACTCATACAGAGGTTATCACATTCCTCCCCCGTTCCCCCTAGAGATTTGCGAGGGAGCATACCTTCTCTGCAGATTTTCACTGATTACCTCCTTCTGGTGGAACTCCTCACTGCCACTGCAACGTTCTGCTGCAGTAGCCAAAATCATGTAGGTGGGTCTCACTGGTGGCTTATGTGAGGTGGGAAGGGAGAGAAATGTAATTCCTTGGGGTGCATGATGTCAATAACCAAACATACAAAGGTCACAATTACAAATAGGATAGAAATTATTTCACACAGTTTCACACTCTCTTCAATCACGCAGACCGGTACTCCTTTCACTCAGACTCACCCCACACTCACCACTCTCACAATCCGGTTTGGAATTTTCTGTTGTCTGAGCAGCGTTTACTTAGACTGCCGTGACGAGCTCAAAGAGAATCCTCGGTGTTGGGCACCAACCTACTTTTTCTGGGTTACAAACCTAGGTCTTCTCAGGACTCACCCTGAGGCTGGGACTCGAACCCGGACTTCTCTTACTCTCGACTTGGAAGGAGGAAGGAGGCGTTCGTGTCTCCCTTTCCTCAGGCGGAGTCCTCCGGGCGTCACTGGATCTCCACCACCACTGGGGCGCTCCCCCAGGGTTGTGACCTGTGGTCCCTGGAACACGTGTGTTCACCACAGTCAGGAGAACGGCAGCTAGACTTACGCCCTCCCACTGACTCGATCCAACTGTCACCTCGAGAGTGACTGAGGAGGCCAGCACACTAATCTAGCGATCGCGGTGGAAAAGGTGCCAAACTTACCCAGGATGGTCTTGTCAGGGAGATTCTGGTTAGGTGGGGTCCTCAACTCCCAATCCCGGAGAAGCCCCCAAATGAAAGAGTTGGCCACCCTTGGAGTGATTGACTGGGAGCTTCGAACACCGCACCTACCAAGGAAAACTCTGAGAGACCAGGTCCTATGCAAAAGCAAGGGTTTTTATTAATATTCGAGTATACCGGGCTCATAGCATGACCACAAGCAGTCAGCGGCTAAGAGCCCTGAGCCCTTCCAGGGAGGATCTTTTAAGAGATAATTCCCACCACTACAGAAAAGCCGACGCATAACCATCCAATATATTTAAAATATTACATCAAGGTCTATGCGCAGGCAGCCAATCACTTTGTAACAAGTTAACTATCACCTACCAATCAGGTGATACTCAATACTTCTTTCTATATTTGGTGCGGCTAGATACACGTAGGTCAGCAACAACTATGCTGCATATGTACAGGAATGCAATTCAGGCAATACAAGCCAGATAGCAGGTTCTGGGTGGGGGTCTAGGTCTCCCAACCTCTAACAGGAATTTGTTCTGGGCCTTTGTAGATAACAGAATGAAAAGGTTACTTCAAGATGAAAAGGTCACTCAAGCCCTAAATTGGTAACTTTCCATGAGTAGACCTGACCTGTTTGCTGCCTTCTTTCAGAAAGAATTTGAAAGCAAATAATTAATATTTTATAAGTAGAAATTTGATTTAGTTCAGTCATTAGCAACGTGAATATGGTAATATATTCTAAATTTCTATAATTGTATATTACAAGTGATTTTAATGATTCGATTTCTTTGTTTATCTGAGATATTAATAACAATATAATACAATTATATATATTGCCATATAAATTTGTGAAATAAAAAAGCAGGCTGTGCTTCCTAAATGTTTATCAAAAAGGAAATGTTGGATATTTACTTGCTTTGTCTAAGAATAAGTCTGTATAAACTTTGTAGCAATTAATTTATATATTGTGCATGGATATATAAAAATCAGTATGATTTGTAATAGACCTTCTAATCCAAGCTTATATAACATGAGAAAATGAATGCTACTATGAGTATTTATTAATATTGAAGGTAAACATTTTTACCATAATTAAAATAAGACTTCTTTCTCATGCTTACAACACTATTACTATTTAAAATGTTGACAGCAAGAACAGAAAATGTAAAACTTTCCAGCAATGACAAATGATCATTTTTACATTAGACATTCAAAGTTGACATTTTTTCTTAACCTGACAAATGATATCAACTCTCTTTTCAGTTCCATGATGTACCTAAAATAGAAGTTAATCACATATAGAGGTAGAGAATCAAATCCAATGCCTGGAATTAAAATTATGAACATTCTTTTTAAAATGCATAATTAATTATTAAAAACTTATTTCTATGTAATTAATATATCAAGAATATAAATAGCCTACACATATTTCCAGATGACATTTAATTTACATTGTGTATAGTTAAGACCGAGGGAGCAATTAAAGCGATTTTGAAAGTGAGGCGAATTTATCAGTATTTCTAGATCTATGCACAAAGCAAAGTGTGACTGTGTACCAACTTCAATCTTCCTGGTATCATTAACTAAAAGCACATATCGAAATTATGTCATTCCTTATATAAAATTGAAAGTATGAGGAGAAGTATTATGGGAATATAAATTATCCAAGGCTCTAGAGGATCTTATAAAAGAAGACCATAGTATGAAAAACCAGATGCACAATTTAGTAATAAGAATAATGCTATAGGAGTGAGTTGAGGACTTCAACTACTTTTTTAATGATAAGCAAACATAGGAGCATGGGTTCTGAACTTAAAGTGTATCTTTGTGTAAGAGTGTTGGAAAAGAAAATATAAATGTTCAAGTATTCATATGCAAATATTTACTTGCATGTTAACAAACATTTCATTTATATCACAGTTTAAGTTGTGGTAATTCAAAATTGTTTGGAGGAATTAGTTGACAGTTCAATCCAAAATCCTTAACTTACTCCTGACTGAGCTTAATGTCACTTTACAGTGCTTGATGGCCGATACATGGTGCTGAGACTTGAACCTGGTCTCTTGATTATAAGTCAAAGGCCCTGCCTGATATTCTATCTCTACTAAAATCATATCTATAAATGTCAATTAATTATTAAACAATTTATAATTAGGTATATATTTGATATGACAAAACCCAGTACAAATTATAAACCTCATTACCATGACCTGAATGCATGCTTATTATAAACCTCATTCCCATGACCTGAACCAAATACAAAGTTTGGTTAGAACCCATTTTCCTCTATGTAATAAATAAGGAAATCAGTTCCTTATTCATTTCATGAGTAAGGGAGCAGTTCATATTAAGCACATCTTAAGTCTAGTTGGTATTTTGAAGTCTGGATCCAAAGAGAATGGGTTTAAATGAAAGAAGAAGACAGGCTGGAGGGTAGTGCAGTGTGGAGTCACTTGCCTTGAACTCCGCCAACCCGGTTTTGATTCTGGACTTCCTGTGTAGTCCCTCTAGTACCACCAGGAGTAATTATTGAGCTCAGAGACAGAATAACTACAGACTAAGGAGTAACCACCAAGTATCATTGGGCATGGGTCAAAAAATTAATAACAAAGAAACAAACACAATAATATAGGGGAAGTGTTTAGAAAATAAGATGAAAAATTATTTTTTCAAAAACCTAAAACTGGGGCCGGAGAGACAGTACAACAGGGGGGCATTTGCCTTGCACGCGGCAGACCCGGGATGGATCCCCGGCGTCCTATATGCCCCCCGATCACTGCCAGAAGTAATTCCTGAGGGAAGAGCCAGTAGTAACCCCTGAGCATTGCCGGGTGTGACACAAAACAAAAAAATAAAACTAAAACAAAATACAATTTCATTTTATTTCTTTTGTTCCTGCTAGTTTATCTTCCAGCAGCTGCCAAACTCTAACCTCTCTGACCTTGACTGCAAGCAATTCAATTGACCATGAAAAGCTCAGTCAGAAACTGAAGGGGGAAAAGTGAGGAATAGAATCAATTTGAAGTACAAACAGCAAAAAACAATATTGTGTGTGTGCGTGTGTGTGTTCATTGGGAATAAAGGACAACACCTACACCAAAGATAAATGAGAATTGAAAGTTAAGTTGTAGATTTGTGACCGAGCCCATTTTTTTTCTAAATTTAGGATGAAGTTTTCTAATACTACAGTATCCCTTTTATAAATATATTAGTTTAATATTTTCAAAGTTCTTGGAGTGTCAAGCTGGTATAGAAATAAATAATGTTTAAGGAAATTTAATCAGCAGAATTTCAAAAAAGGAGTTCATTCAGATTGGCACCAGGTGAGAGGATAGACAGTCTTAGTAATGTCTCAAGTTAAGGAAGCAGGACGTGAAGTGATTGGCTAGACTCTGAAATGACCTTTGGTTTTACTTTCAAGAGGCAGTAGGAGCTTGATAAATAAGGCCTTTTCTGGGAATTGTGATTAAGTACCAAGAGAGATGGAGAAACCCACATATGTGACACTAAGAAGATAAATTTGGGCTTTGCCAGTTGAGTGGTGATTTTCATCAGTTGCTCACTTGTAGTACAGCCAGTATAGTCCAATGGCATCTCCTTGCTCCAGGAATATGAAGAGCCTCAAACCGTTCATTCAGGGTCTTGACAAAGAAGACTGACCATCTTGTAGGTGGGAGGCCATGTGATCTTTTGACATCCCATGGGATCCAGTTGGCTCTAGTCCAGAGGTTGTTTCCAAGTCACATTATATGTCTAGTCTATCTGATTTTCGATATATTGGCAAATAAAACAGCATCTCTGAATCTGGATCATTGATGGGGTCAGAACTCTGGATTCCTTCTCTCACTTGAGTGAGGCGTGATATTCCAAGCACAGCTCTTTGATTCCTGTTTGGGAGATCCGAAGGGTTCTTATCCTGCTTTGGTAGGGTCCAGGTCTGTGAGGCATACATTAATGCAAGAACAGTGTAGTTAAAGAGATGTGCCCCGAGCCAGAGGTTCTTTGTCCATTTAGTTGATTCTTAAACGATCTTGAAGTTTTTCCACGCTGCTCTCTTCCTCCTGCACAGCTCTGGAGGAAGGTCCATCGTCATGTTGAGTTCTCGACCTAGGTACATATAACTGCTGCATTCAGAGATGTTTTTCTATTGAGAGTGAATGGAGCATCTGGAAGTAGTTCATTTTTCATGAACAACATTGTTTTGTTGAGATTCAGCTGTAGATCTATCTTTTACATTCACAGTCAAATTCAGCCAGCATTTGTGCCACTTGGCTAATATTTGGTGTTATTAGAATGATGTCATCAGTCGAGCAGAGGTGGTATAGTTGCCAACTATCTATCTTCACTTCCATTTCATCCCATTCTAATTGTCACATGATGTTCTTGAAGGTGTCTCTGAAGAGTTTCGGTTAAATAGCATCACCCTGCCAATCCTCTCTTTTGACATCAATGATAACTTCCTTGTAGAATGGTATGATCCTGGTGGTGAATCTGTAATACAGCTCATGAATGATTTTGATGTATTGAGTTTGAATGCCCTGTTTTGGCTAAGGCTTCTATGACTGCTTCAGTCTTAACAGAATCAAAGCCTTTCTTTAAATCAATGAATGTGAGACACAGTGGCAACTTGAACTCCCTACAAACCTCAATGAGCTTGGTTACCATGTGGATATGGTTGATTATGCTGAATCCTTTTCACAGCCCAGCTTGCTCTCATGGTTATCCTTCACCTAATACGCCAATTCTGTTCAAGATGACTCAAGTGAACAGCTTAGATAATGGACAACAGGAAGATCGGGAGATAGTTGCCAATGTCGTAGATATCTCCCTTTTTGAACGGTAGAACTGTCCTGCTGGTTTTCCATTGGGACCACACCTTGCATTCAGACAGGTAGCATGTGAAGAGTTGAGCCAGTGTATTGATGAGTACTGACAGCAGATTCTTCAGGTGCTCTGGACTGACTTTGTCTGGGCCTGATGCTGTTCACTTCTTTACCGACAAAATGGCATGTCATATTTCAGAAGGTAGAATGTCAGAAACAACATATCCGTCCTGCAGAATTTAGTATGTAGGCAGGTGTACATGGCTATCAAAGAAATCTGTGTAGAATTCATGGATAATTTTCCATTGCCTGGAAGATGTGATAGATCCATCACAACGTTGGAGGACAATTATCTTGGTCTTATAGTTGGCGGATAGGCAATATTCATAGGAATATAAGTATGTTGTAGAGTGGTAGTTCCTTCAACATGGGCAGATAATAAGGCAAACAAAGAGAAGATCATTGGTATAATGAAAAGTCTGTTTAAAAGTTGAATAAAAGTCTAATGTAAAAGTATTTCCAAAAAATATCAGGGCTATTGTGTTTTCTCTGGGAGGATAGTATGGATATGTTATGATAATGTTGTCTATCAGGATAAGTCCAGGTACAAAGAAGGATGGGTTGTGAGTCTGGGTCCACAGGCCAATACTAAAGGAAATACCTTTCAATCCAAGCCAGAGGAATAAAATTGTGGGGTAAATGGAATATGAAAGAGAACAAATGTTGAAAAACATTGGGTATGATATGATCATAACTTTGATAGTAATACACAAGTCCTGGAAAATAGTATCTGTAATGCAAACAGAAAGCCCAAGGGAGTGAAGAGGAGATAGAAAAAAGGGAGAGCGAGTGAGCAAGAGAGAGAGAGGCAGAGAGAGAGAGAGGTGTCTGCCATAAGACAGGCTAGGGTGGGGAGTGGCAGTGGGAGGAAAACTGGGGAAATTGGTGATAGGCTATGTTTTTCCTGAAAATATGATGATCTAGACAGAATCATGAATGTTTTTCTCAAAGTTTAATGTGTTCAACATCATTGCTTGCATTTTAAAATGCACCATATTTTCGTGTGTTGATTTTATTGCCTACTACTTTACTATATAGGCATATTGGTAATTTTCTCATTAGGGACTCTTTAAACAAATCTTTAGGGCTGTTTCTCTGCTCATACTGTGTCATTTGTGCATACTGATAATTTATTGTTTTTATTTTGCAAAATTTGAACCGTCTATTTTCTCCTTACTAATTTTGTGGCTAGGACTCCCAATGCTATGCTGAATAATGATGGCAAATGAACATACTTGTCTTTTGTCTGGGTTTACTGAAATAATTTTCATTTTCTTTACTTTTTGAATATGATGTTAACTGTGGATTTGTGACATATGATGCTTAGTATCTTGAGGAAATTATTTCAATCCTAATTTTGCTGACAGCTTTTCTATAAATGGGCACTGACTTTTATTAAACATGCTTTTTCTGTATGCGTCGCTATGGTCATACACATCATATCTTTTTTGCATTGATGTTTTATATCACTTTAATCTGCACTTATTTAAGCATACTTATATCTCTGGGGCAAGTCCCATTTTGTTATGATGTGAATTAACTCATTTTTGAATGTTATTTCCTAACATTTTGATGTATATATTTGCATCTGTATTGGTCTATAAATTTATTTTTTGTGATGTCTCTATCTGCTTTATCTCTATGTGTATTGGACAATTATTCTCATAGAAACTTTTCAAAATAAGTCATCTTTCATATATGTTCTGAGAGAGCTTGACACAAGTGTTAGATTTTCTCTATAGGTTTGAAAAAAAATCTTCCTGGAAGCGGGCTTTTTGGGGAGGCAAAGATTTGAATACACTTTTTAATTATTATGTTATTAATTGGTTTGTTCAGGTTTTCTATTTTGTCTTGATTCAGTTTTCGTATGCTATAGGACTTTTAATACATCCATTTATTTAAATTCTCTTATTTAGAAACATAAAGGTGTTTGTTGCAATCACATGATTTTCTGCACCCCTGTATTCTGTATTGCATACCTACTTTGATTTGTGAACTCATCTACTTGCTCTTGCTATTTTAATTAAAATGAGACTTGCTATTCTTTTATTTGTATTTATTTTGTTTTGAACTTCCGAAATTCATGAATGTGAATATGTCACAATTATTAGTCTTAGGGACTCTTGGCTCTGATATCTCCAACAAATCTCCCAACTCCTGGAGTACCTATGATGCAAATGTTACACCTCCTAACACTGCCCCAGTGATCTAATATATTTTCTTAATACTTCTTAATTAATTTGTCCTTCTCTTGTTATTTCTGATGTTTTCACATATACTTTCCATCACAACTTTTTTTTTTTAATCAAAACTTTTTCAATTAATATGCTAAATGCAGAATGCATTGTCTTTTCTCATGCAGTAAATTACTCATCACTCTTTCTGTGATCTGGAAGTTATTTTATATTTTCAAAGCATCTCTATGAACTTATGAAATTACAGAATAAACAACATTTGTGTTTGCATGTGTATGAGATATTCTCTCTGAGTGATAATAATTTCACACAAAAAATGCATGCCCAGATTTAATTACAAATAAAAAGCTTCAAACACATGAAAAAGGTGAAATATTTGCTATGTTTTTCCATTGATATAACACCGCTACATTTTTTCAGATAAAACTTCCACAATTTTATAAGATGATATAAATATGCCTATAGAAAAGTATATAGAATAGAATACAAGCTTACAGATTTATTCACAAACAGAAGTTTCTGGAAGTATGATAAGTAAGTAGTGAAAGAAAGTGGTAATGACACACACCCTTCTGAAACACTTCCTATTGTAAGCTACACAGGAAAAAACTTCTTGCCATGAATGAAAAATTTCTATTACTCTTCCCAAGTAAGTACATAAATGGACATTCCATAAAATGACATATAGGAAAGTACTCTCCGTATTTTTTAATCATCTGGATCATCACTTGTATCACTTGTCTTCCTGCTGTTCATTGATTTGCTCGAGTGGCACCAGTAATGTCTCCATTCATTGGGAATGAGGACCATTATTGTTACTGATTTTGGCATATAGAATACACCGCAGGTAGCTTGCCAGTCTCTGCCATGTCTCTGGGTTCACCCCAGGGGATCCAGTTTTATATATATATCGGAATTTCAATGTGGTTGATTTACCATTTTCCTGTTTACATCTAAGTATGAGAAATTTGCCAAATAGTAGTTGATTCCAGTACAGGTTTTCTTTGGTTTACATTTTCAGTTCCTTCTATCAATCATAAAGTTCCTTTATGTAGGTTTCAATGGACAGCATTACCACAAGGAATGACTAACTCACCAACAATGTGTCAACACTTTGTTGATGAAGTTTTGAGACCTACTCGTGTTAAATTTCCCAGTGCATACATCATTCACTACATGGATGATAACTTGCTAGCCTGTGATAATTCCAAAGATCTCCAAAATTTGTATAATGAGGTAATGACAGTTTTAGCCAGGGCAGGTTTACAAGTAGCTATGGAAAAAATCCAGATGCAGCCTCTATATGAATATTTGGGCTATGCTCTTGACCGCACTACAGTGTGTCCTCAAAAAATTTCCATTAGTCATGGGCCAGAGTGATAGCCCAGCGGTAGGGCGTTTGCCTTGCACGCGGCCGGCCTGGGCCGGCCGGGTTCAATCCCCGGCATCCCATATGGTCCCCTGAGCACTTCCAGGAGTAATTCCTGAGTGCAGAGCCAGGAGTAACCCCTGAGCATTGCCGGGTGTGACCCAAAAAAGCAAAAAAAAAAAAAAAAATTCCATTAGTCAATAAAGGCTCAAAACCTTAAATTATTTTCAAAAACTGCTGGGAGATATCAACTGGGTGTGCCCTCCCTTGGGATTCCTAACTGTGAGCTCAGTAACTTGTTCCACACCCTAGAAGGTGATCCTGCCTTGAATAGACCAAGGCAACTAACTCCTAAAGCTCAAAAAGGAATTAGACTTTTCATGGATCTGCTTCAAAAATCTTACCTCTCCAGATTTAATCCCTGAGAAAAGGTATGGTTATTGGTCTTCAACACTCCCGAGTCTCCAATTATCTGTACCGTAAGAATGGGTTTACTTACATAACAAGCAGAATTGTACTGCTACACCTTACCTCGAGATGATAGCAAACTTTATAATTAAGGGAAGATCAAGAACCCAAGTATTACTTGGACATGATCCTCATGTAATTGTACTACCTGACCCTAAAATAGAAATTGAAGCTGTTTTGCCACTCAGTGAAATCCTTCAAAGAGCTTTAGCAGATTTTTCAGGAGAAATATCTTTTATTACACAGCTGGAAAAACCTGGGAATTTCAGAAAAGGACACCTTTTGTAATTTCCACCATTGTCTGTTCCTCACCTATTCCTGATGCTCCAGTATACTATATTGATGGCTTCTCATCAGGAAAGGGCGGAATTACTGGTCCTTCATTGACCACAACAGTGCACACAAATTATAAATCTGCTCAGCAAGTGGAACTAGCAACCCTGATACATTTACTATCCCATATATCTGGCTCATGTAATGTGGTGAGTGATTCGGCATATGAAGTTGGTTTATTTCCTGGAATCATCACTGCTTCATTAAATGCCCATAATCCCATAATTCAGGAACTACTCCAGAAACTGCAAGAAATCCTCCAAAAAAGAACATTTCCTATATTTATTTCACATATCCAGTCACACTCTGGCCTCCCGGGCCGATGGTTTGAGGAAATGCAGCAGCAGATCTCTTGGCAGCACCTCTATTCAAATCAGCTGAGGAAGAGCACCAAACTCTGCATACAAATGCTCGCCGTCTTCATGTACATCATGGTATCCCATGGAGATAAACTAAACAAGTTGTCCGTAATAGTCCTGTCTGTGCTCCCTTACATTGTACATCTCATGTAGCTGGAGCTAATCTTCAAGGTTTACAGACAAACCAATTGTGGCAGATGGTCGTAACGCATACTAACTTATTCCCAAACAAACCTTTCCTTCACGTGGTCATTGATACATATTCTCAGTTCATATGGGCTGTTCCAATGACTTCTGAAAGAGCCAAATCTGTTTGCTCCTTTTTACTTCAGTGCTTCTCTGTCATGGGTATTCCCCATACCATAAAAACAGATAATTAATGGTCCTGCTTACACCAGCAAAACCTCCAAATCCTTTTTGCGAAGAGTGGCAGATCAAACATATTACAGGCATTCCATATAATCCACAAGGACAAGGAATTGTTGAACGTGCTCACAGAATGCTTAAAACTCAGTTATTGAAGCAACAAAAAAACAAGTATGCCTCCAATGGACTCTTTATCTTTAACATTATTCACCTTAAATTTCTTAAATATACCTCAGGGCTAGATGATTTTTTTTGAAGCAAATCCATGAATTGACTGGCTCAGAAACCAATCAATTCCCTATCTGAGTGAAAATTATCGATAAATGGGTAACAGGTAACCTCCTCATTTGAGGAAAAGGATATGCCTATATTTCAACGGATGGCAACCCTGCCAAGAAGCTTTGGGTCCCACTATGTCTTGTTAAAACTCGAGTTCTCCAAGATTCAGGAAATGCCTAAATTCTTCCGAAATAAGTTGCAGAAAGACGCCGCAAACTACTGTTAAAACCATTTACACTTAGTTCACTTATAATAATAATCTTGCCTTGCAGCCTATTGATGTGATGACTGAAGATAAACTCTTTCTTTAAAAAAAAAGGGTGTGGAAAAGTTGAACTCTGGAAATAGTGTTCTATGTCAAAATGGCTTAACAATTAATGAGTTTTCTAATAGTTCTTGTTTATAGATAAAAAAAAATTTACAGGAAGAGAACTTGGCTGCCTCAGATTCCCTCTACAGGTACTTAATAATCCGGACTCTTACCACAATGCTCATTACAAGAAGGTTTGCTAAGTTAATGAACAAATCTTCTCTAATGCTTCTGTTCACAGGAATGGACACTCTCTCACCATCATATTTGCCGGCTTTATATTCATGAAGAGCTTGATTCATTAGCATTTATCACCCTAGATGGGTCATTTATACAGCTGTAATATACTGATTAATCCAATTTGTGTGTGTGCCTGCGTGTGTGGTGGCCACCATTATGTTTGTAAATAAGGTTGTGTCTATGTTATGTCTAAACTACTACCTTCTCAATTGGACTCATCAGCTACTTCACTGACCTGCTAGACTCCTCAATTTTGATTAGTCATTTCTCATACTTATTTCACTGCTCTACCTGCGTTGGAGCTTCTTTATGTTCTCTCCATTCCAGACTTGGATTCCTGCCAAACTCCTCATGATCTCTATTTGTGACTAATTATGAAAAGTGTTTTTGTCTCACCTAAAATTAAGTTATAGGTATGGTTACCGGTGCCAGTGTTCCCTTGCTAAAGATGCCTTGCGAAATGCCTGTACTGCTGTTCCAGAGACCTATTCCAGTGCTTGAGAAGTTTGTTCCAGTGCTTCTGAAACCTGATCCAGTGTTCCTGATCATACATCAAACTCCTGATGATTGTTCTCCTGAGACTCATTCCTGTCTTCACCTTGCTGCTGTTCCAGAATCAGTTTTTCGGAACTTGTTCCAGAGACATGCTTCATGGGAAATTGACTCTCACTAATTTAGGACAATACAGGCTGTAGTCAGTTATGACCAAACAGCCTGAGACATTTTACTATGAACTTTACTCGGTTCAAAATGAATTCGGACATTGGGACAACATATGATATTACCTTGTAATTGGAATTGTTCCTTTTCTGTATCACTCCCTGTATGTATTACTTAGAATACTTGTATTTTTATATTTTTGTAAACAAAAAAGGGAGAGTTGTTGGAGGACGGGTTAAGCTATTCTGGGAGTTTTGTTGTTTTGCCCACTCCCAGATTAATCTATTTAAGCCAAGGTTCATTCTAATGAGACCTCTCTTCTATGTAAACACTGCTAGAGGGTGTGGCAGTTACAGAAGTCACCTTGACTGAATAACTTCTGACTTATACATCTACTAAGACTTCTATGTTTTCTATATTCTGCACAGATCCTCTTTATACCCACTGCACCCAACGTGGGACAGTTAGAATTTACCAGGATACTACCACCCTGGCTACGTTGAGACTATAGGAAGACTATAGGAAGGATCATACTAGTTTGCTCTAAGCGGGGCGAGTGTGACCCTTTCAGTACATGAGAACAAGATACTCAGAATCACCCCGGTGCAGAAAATGATAAGAAGGAACCTTGTGGTACCATCTAGATTACATGAAGCTCATGAAGTTAAGATGTATTACTTTATACCAGCCCCCTCTCTCTCCAGTGTTTTACAAAAGAGATAATCTCAGAAGAAGACATTAGTCCTTGGTGTAATCTTTGTTTATACCTGCAGTAAGGTGTGGCACTACACTCTGTTTAGAGTTCTTTGTTGACATGACACTCCTGGTTGGATTACTTTGGTGTATATAAGGGGACTGACCTGAGGCCCCTTCACTTTGGGCCTTTACGCCTTCAGCATTTGGCTCCCTGCGGCTTTTGGCTCCTCAGCTTTCAGCTTTTGGCTCCTGTGGCTTTTGGCTCCTCAGTCTTTGGCTTTTGGCTTTTGGCTTTTTTTCTCTTTGGCCTTTTGCTCCTTCTTCTGGGTAGGACTCAGCTCGGGTGAGATCCTCTCTATTTGTGAGAGATTTAGGCTTTTTTGTATGGTCTAAGTTTGGACCAGAGCTAGAGTTTGTTCATTATATTGGAGTGCTGTGGAAGAGCTTTTGTACTATTAAAAGCCTTTTTGGAACTGCACCGGACTCGTGAGTTTTCATCTGTTCTCCCGGCGTCCTCGGAGGTAGAAGAGAACTTCAGTCCTGACACTGTCGGGACCCCGGTGGCATCACTGACATCAATTCTCTGTTTAAATTTGTGTTCCTTTTTATTATTTGCTTTTCTTACTTATTTGTGGGAAATTTTAGCCATTAGTTTCTTATAAGACCTACCATTATTTGCTTCCAATCTCTTTCTCTTTAAGTTTTAAGTTTACCATTACACATTATATTATTATTATTATTTATTAGTACCACCATAATTTCAATTATTTTGATTTGGGGGCCACATACAGCAGTGTTAATGTTTATTCCTGGCTATGTACTCAGATGCTCAGAAATCAACCTTGATGATGCTTGAGAAGCCATATATGGCACTGGGTTTCAAACTGAGTCAGCAAGAAAAAATATCTTACTACCTGTCATATTTCTATGGCCTCATGAGTTAGTAGGCATTATTAAATTTAAGATAGCTTAATTTTAATCACTATTAATTACAAAATGAAAAAGATATTTGTGATAGAGTTTCAGGTGTGTATTGTTCCAACATCATGAGTGACCATTATCCTCCACCAATGGTCAATATAATATTTATATTTTATGATTTTAAATATTTTAGCTCTTTTACATTGGAAAGATAGGACAGGGGTTAAAGTGATTGTAGTGACTCAAGTTTATAACTCAGCATATTACATGGCTCCTGAGTAACACCAGGAATGGTCACTAAGCAAAGAGCCAGGAGTAAGCACTAATCACAACTGATTGTGGTCCAATTCATTTAAAAATTAAAACAATAAAATAATTTTAGCTTTCTCCAAATTACATTTCTATTTTTGTACTAATTGACTATAATATTGATTTTATATTTAAATTTCCAGCCTCCCTAAAATTGTATATTATTGGCATAAGATAGGTAACTTTCTTTAATAGGGATATACAATTATATCAGAATAACTTCTCAGCCCACTGATATGTAAAGTTATCCTTGCCACAAAATGAGTGTCCACATATGTGCACGGGTGACTTTATTTCTACTGCTAACTTAACAAGTGACCACAAGTTTAACAAATTAAAACAACAACCATTCATTACCTCAGAGTTCAGTTGGTCAGAATTCCAAGCACAATGTGTTCAGCTGTGTTCTATTTAGGGGCTCACCTTTCTGAAATGAAGGTGCTTTAAGTTTGAAATCTGTAAAGAATTTACTTCCAGACTTATACAGATCATCAGCTAGAGTCAGTTTCTTGCCTTTATAGGAGAGAGATATTTGTATCCTTGCTAGCAGTCTGACAGGAACTGACCTTTGCTCCAAGAACCTGCTTTATTTCCTCTTGTATTTTCCATTTGACCTGCTTTTACAAGAGTGTTCAAACTTTCATGCTTTAGTTTTCTCAATATCACTGGGGAAATATTTCTACTTTTAAAAGTTGTATGATTAAATTGAGACCCCTTACATAATACACACAAAAATATGTCTTACCATCTATTGCCTGAAATACTCAGAAGGATCCAAAGTACCTGATCTTCAGCTTGGACACTGAGACTCTACTGGAAAGTATGCTGGGCAGAGTTTCTGCTCAGAATCACTCTCCCAGAGCTACAGAGCAGCACAACAATTTGAACAGTCAGAAATATTTTGGCAGCGAGATCGGTGAAGATTCTACTGTATGGTGAGCGAGCTCAAAGGGCCTCAGCCTGCTAAACCCAGGTTCTGTCTTCAGTAACGCACACCCCCGCCCAGCCCTGCTAGGAAGGACCCCGAGGACAGAACCTGGAGAGCCCCCACAAAAGACGGGCCTTAGAAGGAGGAAAACCAGTTTAGTATGGCTCTAGTTTACACACGGCCCCACCTACTTCAGGTATAAGAGAATGTCACCCATCTTGTCCTAAGAGACCAACTACAAGATGAATAAAAGCAGTTTGTCATTTCTCAGGCCTTCGAAGAAAAACAATGCAAATATTGTAAAGTTCACAAAAAGAATCCTCCAAATCTCTAGAAACGAGAGGGGTTACTAACTGCATTTTCTACGCAAGAGGAGGTCAGGACTCACAGAGCTGTCATTTTCTTCTGCTGCGTCTCACTGGGAACACGTGCAAGAGAAGTCGCTGCTAGTGTCTTTCGTTTGAGACTCTTCAGCTCTGCGGTTCTCTTCTCCTCCAGCTCTTTTAACCGAGGCTCCTGACTTCTCTTTAATAGTTTTTTATAAGAAGTATATAGCTGGAGATCAGAGGTGACTACAAGAGTATGCCACCCGCTCGGCAGAGCCTGGCAAGCTACCCATGTCGTATTTGATATGTCAAATACCAGTAACAATTATAGACCTCATTCCCATGACCTGATGGAATGGTTTGAGACTCTTTATGTTCCTGGAGCAAGCAGATGCCCTTGGGCTCTACTAGCATGAGACAGGACGTATGGAGTTGTTACTGGTGCCTGATCAAGCAGATCGATGATGAACGGGGAAGACAGTGATACAGTGATACCATCTATTAACTTAATTATAAATATGGAAAATTAATATATAGTATTTCTAAGATGGGACACTATGTAGAGGTTCTTCAGCCTGGGCTTAATTCCGTGTACTTCTCTGGCCATTGAAGATGTCCAAGTAAGGTTAGTTCAGCTTTATGCATTATTACTTCCTCTAGTGTTGAAAGCAGGTTAAGAAAGCACATAGGTTGTTGGCATGGTGCTGTGTGTCTGGAGGTCAGTTAAATTTTCTTGTACTCCAACTCATGATTTTACAAAGCTAAATACATTTACTTGGAAGATTCTCAGTAAGGAATAAAATCAAGTTCTCTTACCAGTTATTATACCTCTAAATGTGTCCACATCCAACTGCCAATTGAAGTTGTGACAAAAATAATTTAAACTTTTAGATGTTTATTAATGTAAAGTAAAATTGAATTCTGGCTTGCTAATGATTCTTGGCACTTTCTAAATGAAGAGGGATGGTGTGCGAGATGTCAGAATCTGTGTGGAAAATTCCTATATTCCCTCTGTGCTGAATGGAATAGAACGTTAAATTTTATATTTAAAAATATTTGCTTTATCTCAAATGCTGGCTCTCATCATATGGAGGAGCTTGTAAACTAAGCTTATTCTCAACAGAAATTTATGTTGTCAATAAATAAGGAACATACAGATCCCTATCAATCAGGAAAAAAGCAAAATGATGATATTCACAGAAGCTGAATGTTCCATATCACACTTTCAAGTAAAGATTAAGAAGTAGCCATGAGAAGCTAATTGGAATATCCAGAGTTTGACACACTGAAGACCACTTATCAGACATTTCTGCACACTATTCACCTTGCTGCTCTATCTATCTCAAATGTTAAGTGAAAATTAAATGGTATACATTTAAGCAATAATTAAAAAAACATCTTGAGCCAGCAAAAATATCAGCACTTTTGTTGTAAATATTTACCTCTCCAACTCACTATGTTGTCTGTTTAACAATGCACAAACAACAGCTTACCTGCTGAATGAGAGACATAAAATGCTTCTAATTCATGAGTGTGAAATTAGCAAAGTCTTTTGTTTGTTCTGCTCACAAAAATACAGGTTATTGTTATTTGTAAACTAAATACAAAGATCCCCTAAACTATTGCTAGCAAAACTGTAAAAGTTTGAATTATAAAAGACACAGTTTTCATTCAGCTTCATACACTCACATTGAAATATATGAAAGCTATGTGAATAGATGCTAAAATATTATTTATAAATTGAAATTGAACTCCCATTTGACCCAGCTTTACCACTCCTGGGAATCTACTCTGGGAAACCAAAAATATGCAGCGGAAACACCATCCCTACTTTTATGTTCATAGCAGCATTATTCACAATAGCCAGAATCTGGAAGCAACCAGAGTGCCCAAAAATCGATGACTGGATAAAGAAGCTTTGGCACATCTACACAATGGAATACTATGCAGCTGTTAGGAAAAATGGAGTTGTGAAATTTGCCTATAAATGGATGGACATGGAGCGGATCATGTTGAGCGAAATTATCCAGAAGGAGAGAGACAGATACAGAATGACTGCATTTATTTGCATAGCATAAATATATATGTACATATTATGATACCAATATCCAAGGTCAAGTGAAACATATATCAGGAGGTCTTGTCAAAGGTGGAAATTATCACAAACGTGTGGGAGTCAGAGGCTAGGTAAGACAGAAAATGGAACAGTGTGCTAACAATTGTCGAGGGTACTAATGCCAACTTAGAACTGAGCATTAAATAGAGGCAAAAAGATACACATGACAACCCTTTAATGTATGTTCTGTAATCCATAGTCTGGAAGGGAAGGAAAAGAGAAAGAGAGAGAAGGGGAAAGAAATAAAGAACCTGCCATGGAGGAGGGCTGGGGAGGGGGAGGGAACCGGGGACGTTGGTGGTGGGAGATGGGCACTGGTGGCGGGATGGGTGCTGGAACACTGTATGACCAAAACCCAAATATGAACATTTCAATTGTATATCTTTGTAATTGTAAAAATAAAAAAAATAAAAGCTAAAAAAGTATTATTTATAAATTGAGAGAGCCCATGCAAGAACCCTGGGAAAGTTCCTCTCTAGCTAGTAGGAATGAATTTTCTTAAGCAAGCCATTAGTTATAAACTCTGTGACAGATCCAGAAAGTATGAATGCTTGGCTCCTTCCAGAGGAAAGTTCAGGAGTGAGGATAGTTTTCAAAGAAGGTGCCCTAAATAGGGTTACCGGTTAATTTCCCCTTTATCCCATAATATTTACTTCTTGGCTTTTTATATTGGACTCTCAGCAAGACAGCATGGCTACCTCAACACATTAGGATGATAGACTATTAGCCTACTACATTCAACATTACCCTGGAACTAACAAAAAGTAGCAGTGAGCACAAGAAACAAAAGAACCCTACTCAAAGAGTAGCAGTGAGTTCAGACCAAAAAAATTCATCCCCTGAGTCAGGTTCCACACAGGAATAGCAAATTGGAAGGGTATATCTTTAAGAGAGAAAGAAGAGACCAACTCCCACTGAGTTTACAGATTTCTCCCTGCCAAAGGAGTAGGGGACTATGACAGAGTTTATTTATCTATTTGTTTGTTTGTTTATTTATTTGTTTGTTTATTTATTGCTTTTTGGGTCACACCCAGCAATGGGAGTTTTTAAAAAAAATTTTTATTATACCATCATGAGATATACAATCACAAAGATGTTCATGATTGGGTTGCAGTCATGCATTGTTCCAGCACCCATCCCTCCTCCAGGGACTTACTCCCACCACCAATGTTCTCAAATTCCCTACCCCTCACCCAGCCTGCCTTTATAGAAGGCACTTTTCCTTTCATTCTCTCTCTTTCTCTTTCTGTCTCTGTCTCTTTCTCTTTCTTTCTCTCTCTCTCTCTCTCTCTCTCTCTCTCTCTCTCTCTCTCTCTCTCTCTCCCTCCCTTCTCTTACACATTGTGGCTTGCCCTATAGACAATTAGGGATTGTCATGCAAATCCCCTTGCATACATTCCATGCTCAGTTCTAGTCTAGCATTATCATTTCCCACAATTAGTAGGACACTGGTATATATGTATAACCCCTTGAATGCAGTCACTCTATATCTGTCCTTTTGATTCTGACTAATTTTACTCAGCATGATAATATCCATGACCATTCATTTGCAGATAAATTTCATGACTATTTTTTTTCCTGGCAGCTGCATAGTATTCCATTGTGTTGTAGCATAGTTTCTTTAGCCAGTCTTCTGTTCTCGTCTACAATAGAGTTTATAAGGACTGTCCATCAGACTCAAATGAGGAAACAGCACAAAACTACACAATGGGAAGTGGAAAAGATAGGATCCCCAAGCTTCAACAAGGAATTTCTACGTACATAATATTTTTTGATAAGGAATGAAAGAGAACATGATTAGGATGTTTAGCTGAGCTAATTGGGGGATATTGGTGGTGGGAAATAGGCACTGGTGGAGGGATGGCTGCTGAAACAATGTATGACTGAAACCCCGACATGAGCTTCTTTGTAAATGTATAGCTCAGGGTGGTATAATAAAATATTTTAAAAAATAAAATTCATATTTTATATAAAAGTAGATATTCCAAAAAAGAAAAAAGAAACAGTAGGACACAAAACGGCCCCCAAAACACATGAAAAATGGCTTTGCATCACAAATCATCAGGGAGACGCAAATCAAAACAACAAGATATCACCTCAAACAGAAAATGGCCCAAAGCAAAAGAACTACTTCTGGCATGGATGCTGGGAGAAAGGGACTCTCATTTATTACTCGTTTGAATGACAACTGGGACATCCTTTTAGAAAACAGTGTGGGCATTCCTCAAAAGTCTATAAATCTCCTGTCTGACACATCTAGAGCCATCTCAGCAGGAGGTGGACCAAGTTTCTTCCCTGCCAAATCCTGGGAGCTGGACTCGCACTGCAATTTTTCCACCATGCCTAAGGTCAGATACCATACCTCAAGTCAGATATCTGCAGAGATGTCAAAGTGCTGAAAATTTAGCTACTCAGTTTTTTTTTGGGGGTGGGGGGGAGGGAAACGGGACTTGAAAATTTGGAGCCTTCTTTGAGTAGGGGTGAGTTACTTCCCAGTACTTTCAGAAACTCTGGCAGTGCCAGCCATATTCCACCTCTGCCACCATGAAGCTCTCTGTACAGTGAAATATTCTGGATTTTCTGTATGCACGGCCACATTTGTGGCAGCATAAAATCTCCAAGCAATGCAATACTAACATCCTGGTAGGAGCACACCAGACTGGGAGGAAATGCAACTAAGCTCAACTAACGAAAAAGTTAACATCAAAGGCTCAACTAGAAACAATAGCCTAAACACTTAAACAAGAGTTCAATGTTCTTATGGTGAGATACAATAGTTTTCATGAATTTTTTTTTAATAAAGTATTTTTTGAACCAGAGACAGATACATGGGGCAGAGCTGCTACAGGTTCTCCCTGTGCTCGGTTGATCATAAGGTGTCCAGGAGGGAGGGCGGTTTCTGGACATGGCCCACCACTCCAATAGAGCTTAGGAAGAAACCAGAGGAACTCTGCACCATGATGGTAACCATTTTCAATGTCTGGTCTCCACAGTTCATCAGAGCTCCCACGTGAGAGATAAGCCAATCTCAAGCCCAGCTATCAGAGCCCCACCCTATAGAGAAGCCAATTTCAAGCCCAGATATGCTGGTCTCAGTGACTAAAACCACTGGGTTTCTGTGGAGATGGAGCTGGGGTTCCTTTTCCCCACCTCTGTCTCATCTGAGAGGCCTGGTGGACCTGCCCACGAACTTCTCTTGTGCTGTTGGCTGTGAACCAGAGACACAGATACATGGAGCAGAGTTGCTATTGGCTCTCCCCATTGTGTCCAGCTGCTTTGTGGCTGTGTGATACATTAGTAAATGCAAGAACAGAGAGCCTACTTACTACCAAGAGTATCCCGCCCACATGGCAGAGCCTAGCAAGCTACCCGTGTCATATTTGATATTCTAAACACAGTAACAATAATAGACCTCATTCCCATGACATGAATGAACAGTTAGAGGCTCTTAGTTTTCCTGGAGCAAACAGATGCCATTTGCCTACACTAGCACATGACAGATATGAATGGAGACATTACTGACATCTGCTGAGCAAATAGATGAACAACACAAAGACAAGTGATACAAATGATTTTATGATCATTCCATTATCCAATTAGTTGTAATAAGTAATATAAATTATTTGGGTCTAATACTGTGGCATGCTTGAGAGGTAATGGCAAAAATGAAGACAATGGTGGAGGGAAGGTCTCAGTTATGGTGGGATTCATATTGGACTATTGAATGCTGTGACAGTAGTCCAACGTCATGAACAAATTTGTTCATGATGAATCATGAACAAATTTTCAAACCATAATGTATCATTAAATTGGGAAGACAAAATAACTAGAAATGAGCTGCTATAAAACTTAGCAAAACTGCTATTTGAATATATCCTGGGGCTCAAAATCATAAGACAGAAAAGCCATCTGTACTTCTATGTTCATTGTGTCACCATTCACAATAGCTAGAATCTGGAAACAACCCAAGTGCCCAAGAACAGACGACTGGACAAAGAAACTGGTGCATCCATAATATGGAATCCTTCGGAGCTGTTAAGAAAAGTGAAGTCATGAAATTTGCTTACATATGGGTGGACATGAAGCATATCATGCTGAAAGAGATGAGTAGAATGATTCACCCACTTGTGGTCTTTATAGGAAAAAAGTTTGGTATGAGACTAATATACAAATACAGTGAAATCAGGGTCAGAAGGACTTATTCTTGGTCGGAAGCTTGCCACAAGTGTAGTGGAGGAGAGAGAGTACTTAGGACAAAGAAGGGAACAGTATGGTAATGATAGCTGTAATGATAATTCTGGGCAAGAACTGACTGCTGAAATGAAGTAAATTGATGTATTTAACATTTCAGTGCTTATATTGCAAACTATGATGGCTAAAGGGAATGAGGAAGAGAGGGAGAGAAGTCACTTGTCATAGAGTTAAGCTAGAGGGTGTGATGGGAGGGAAATTGGGTGCTCTGGTAGTGGGAAATATACACTGGTGAAAGATTTGGTATTAGAACATTGTATGACCAAAACCCAATTATGAGCATCTTTGTAACTGTATATCTCAGTGTGATCCAAAAATAAAACAAATAATCAGTACCAATGTAATTTTTATAGAATAGATTATAAATCTGTATTTGAGTGCTTGAAAAATCAGATTTAAGAGTCAAGCATAATAAGTCACTTATATACCTATAAATAAGAGTTAGCATATGTTATGTAATCTTGGAAGTTTTAAGCCTGTCGATTATTACAGATTTATGTTGAGCAAGCTAGAGGGGTTAAGACAAATCAGACACAGAGTAAAACCTTTTGTTCATTTCCGGTTTGATTTGGGTTTTGGGGGCAAGCTTGATGGTTTTCAGGACTTACTTCTGGCTCAGATACCACTCCTGAGTGATAAGGAGGTTTGGGGAAATCAAACCAGAGTTGACTGTATGCAAGGTAAACTCCCTGATAACTTTACTGTCTCTTTCACTCCAATGTAGAAATATTTGTTAAAGGGTATAATATTTTATGGTTTTATTTATATATATATATATATATATATATATTTGCTGTACAATTCAAAAGAGAAACTTATAAAAGGAAAGCTAGATCAGCAACAAAAATCACAAGACAACACAATGGGGGCACTGATACACATAATTGAGTTGTGGATGAAATGGAAGCTGGTGAGATCCTTGGGGAGGAAAACAGCCACACTGCCGATGAGAACGGCATGGGACTGTGCCCAGGAGAAACTATTACCAGAGCATTTTAGGCCACAACATTAAAAATAATGTATCTTTTTCAAAGCTACTTATCATATGTCATATTTTAAATGAACCGTTGCATGATAGTAATGAAGATCAAGTAGTTATCAAATATATGAATAACATATTTTGATGTTCTTTTCTTTCATGGGAGAGATTTTAAGTGTGTCTTATGAAAGCAACCACTGGGAGCTCTATATGTTTACAATTTTCCAAGCAAGCTTTCACTCCCAAGTTCTCTGTTCTTCTAACCAAGCTCTGAAAGAAATTTTAAATCATGAATTAACTGTCTATTGCCTTCATCAGTTCTGTTTGTAAATGTCAGTTCATAACCTGTTTTTGACTTACTAAGTTCACACGTTGAAATCTGAGTGTGAAAGATGGGGAAGTTGGATGTGAAAGCTGAATGTGAAAGATATGGGAAGTTGGACCTTTGGGAAAAGAGGTAACAGTCCTATTGATGGATTATGTGTCTTCACAAAAGAAAAACCCAGAGGCTTGTTTTCTTTCTAACCACATTTGGACAGAGAGAAGTAAATTGTTGTTACAAGGTTACTCTGTGATATATTTAAACACCTTTTCTAGGAAGCTTTAAGTTCAATGGGGAAGCACCAGTTTATACAACTACATTTCTTTTTATGGGATACAATTCATTCCTCATCAAAATTGATTTGGTCTAACTTTAACCAAATACTATACTGTCATTCTCCCTCACCACAGTTCTTTTAATTCTATTTCCAGTTTCAATATTCTAAGCGCCATCTTCTTTTCCTTTTTCATTTTTGAGTTTATTAAAGCACCATGATTCACAAAAGTATACATATTTGAATTTTAGACCTACAGTGTTCCAGAACTCATCCCACAGCCAGGGTCCACTTCCAGCCATAAATGTTCCCACCTTCCCCAGGACACCCCTAGCCCACTCCTTTTCATAAGTTCATTTCTGCAGTCTGAAGCAAAGTATTTAGTTTGGATTAGTTAGTCTGTTTCCTCACTTTACTTACCTAACTTCCATTTGTGAGTGAAACCATTCACTATCATTTTCCTTCTGACTTATTTCAAATAATATATACTCCTGCAGTTCCATCTATGCTGTAACAGAAAGCTAACTTTATTTTTTTTACTTTTAGCTGAACCACTATACTATTCTGTTTTTAAAAAAATATATTCTTTATCAACTCATCTGTCATTTGGCAACTGATTTGCTTTCCCACACGTTATTTCACTGGTGCACCAAAAATAAAAGCACACAAGCAATTTTTTGGGGGTGAAATGGGGTTGAAAAGGGAATAGTCAGCTATGCTTAACTCTTGGCCCTGCACTCAGGAATTACTTCTGGTGGTACTGGGGAACTCTATGCGATGCTGGGAATACATCATGCATCACCTACTTGCAAGGTTCATGCCCTAGCTGCTGTATCTCTCCAGTCCAATAGGGTTTGCTGTGCACGCAGGCTATTTCAACTAGTATATACAAAATATAGGTGAGCACTCATCTTTATTTAATCACAGTATTATTGAATGATTCAAAGGAGAGGAGGCATGTTAATTGCCTTAACTTTTTGAGAAATATTCCAAAAGGGCACCTTCGATTTATATTTCTTCCAAGATTTGCTGAAGGTTTCTTTTTTCTTCCTGTCCCAATTGCACAAGCTGTTTTGGGACTTGTTAATTTTGGGGCTAATTTCACAATGTGTGGTAACATAGCATTGTTTTTTTTTGATTTGCATTTATACTATAAACATCATAATGAACATGTTTTTGTGTACTTTTTATTCTATATATATATATATATATATATATCTTCATTAGTTGTCTATCCACTTATTCTCACTTTTGGAAATGGTGGTTCATTGTTAGGTTTTGCAAGTTTCTATTATATATTAGATATTGGCCCTTAATATCATGCGCACATATTTTATGTTTTTATAGGATTTCTGGGTGTTTGTTTATGCTGTTGTTGTTTCGGTTTTGGGATGATACTTGGTTGTGCTTAACTTACCTCTGTCCTAATCTCAGGGATAACCCCTAGCACTGCTTAAAGAATCATATTTGGTACTAATTATGAACCCCAGGCTGGCTGCAAGCAAGGCTCAATTCTTTACAAGCTATCTTACCTCTCTGCAACCTCTTTTTGTTTAATGTTAATTTTGGTGTAGGGTAAATTTTAAATTTTGTGTAATCCCCTATATTTATATTCCCTTTGGTTCCATGTCTTTTGTTTCTGACCCCAAGTCATCAGTAAAGTCATGTATATAACATTATATCTTCCAAGTTTAGCTTTCTTATTTAATGCATCTTAATTCTGTTCTGATATCCAAGTTTTTGTCCTTTTGAGAAAAATTGGTGCACAATATAAAATTGTCATCGATTTTTCATACCTTTACTGTGGTTATACAATTTTTTTCCCATATTATTTATTAAAGAGGCATTCCTTTCTGTCTTATGCTCTTGGTTCCATTAGCAAAAATCCATATGGATGAGGCTTTAATTCTGAGTTAACAATTGTATCCCACTGATCTGTGATTTTATTTTCATTAAAACACATACTTTGCAAATAACAAATTATAAATTATAAAATACAATTATTTCTTCATTAATTACAGCTTTGCTGCATACCTTTGAAGTCAGGGGAGTGTGGTGCTTCTGTTATTTTGTTTCAAAATTACTTTGAGTTTTGGTGTCCCTTATGATTTCATGCATAAATCATTAATATTTGTCATTGGGTCTTGAAAGGAACATTTTTGAAACTATATAATGTATTGAATACTAGTAACATTTTAATGCCAATATTCCTAATCCATACTTTTTCATCCCATTGTGTCTCATTATATGTATCAGTATTATTGTCATCACTATTATTGTATTGTTACATATTGTTATTCTAGTTGTGTGATAGGGATTGGGGGTCACAGCCAGTGATGACAATGCAAATCTAAGGATCAATTCCAAGTATTCCTTGCATTCAGCCGGTGGAGCTGTTCCATGGATTTAAATAGCACCTCTGTGCTTTTTAATATTGAAAAACTCTTATGTGTGTTGTGTATAGTGTTAATTTTATCTTGGGGATATTTTGATATGTGATTGTAAGTTTGATCTTTAAGAAAAATTTTCTACTTCAGATCATTGTTTATATGTAGGAATACATGGCATGTTTTGTACTTTGATATTACAGCCCGACATGTTACATTAATTTATTATTGATGGTTGTTTTTTTAAAAGTTTGTAGCATCATGGCTTATAATGTACCAGCAACACAACCTCAGCCACTAACATTGTCCTCTAAAATAGCTGTTGTCCCTGCAAAGTTCTCTGCTGCACTTCAGTCACCATTTTCTCATCTTCCTTCCTTCCTTCCTTCTACCCTTCCATCGGTCCTTACTTCCTCCTTCCTTCCTTGCTCCATTTTCCTTCTTTCCTTTCTACCCTTCCTTTGTTCTACCATTCTCTCTCTCTCTCTCTCTTTCTTTCTTTCTTTCTTTCTTTCTTTCTTTCTTTCTTTCTTTCTTTCTTTCTTTCTTTCTTTCTTTCTTTCTTTCTTTCTTTCTTTCTTTCTTTCTTTCTTTCTTTCTCTCTCTTTCCTTCCTTCCTTCCTTCCTTCTTTCTTTCTCTCTCTCTCTCTTCCTTCCTTCCTTCCTTCCTTCCTTCCTTCCTTCCTTCCTTCCTTCCTTCCTTCCTTCTTTCTTTCTTTCTTTCTTTTCTTTCTTTCTTTCTTTCTTTCTTTCTTTCTTTCTTTCTTTCTTTCTTTCTTTCTTTCTTTCTTTCTTTCTTTCTTTCTTTCTTTCTTTCTTCTTTTTTCTTTTTTTCTTCTCTCCCTTCCTCTCTTCCTCAGTCCCTCCCTCTCTTCCTCAGTCCCTCCCTCTCTTCCTCCCTCCCTCTCTTCCTTGCTCCCTCCCTTCCTCATTCCCTCTCTCCCTCCTTCCCTCCCTCCCTTTCCCTCCCTTCCTTCTTCCTTCCTTTTTTTCCCTTCCTCCTTCCCCTCCCCCTCCCTCCCTCCTTCTGTCCTTCCTTCCCTATTTCATTCACCTTTATTTCTCTCCTCATTTTCCGTATCTTCTACCCTCTTTTTCTTCACTGCCTCTCTCCCTTCCTTTTTCATTCTTTGCCTTTGTGTCTCACCTCTTGCCCTATTCAGTATGAACTTACGCCTGGCTCCAGACTCACAGATCACTGCTGAAGTGGATCAGAGAAAGACACACAGTGTCAAGAATTGAACCCAGATTGACCACATGCATGACTAGAATGTCGGCTGCTGTATTGTCTCTCTGGCCCATTTTCTTATTTTATTCTCCCTTTGGGTATATGTTGTCTTCTATAACTGTTCCTTTATATTCCACATATAGGAGATTAGTTTTTATGTGCTCTGCTTTTTCTAACTAACTTAATGAGTGAAGTACTCTCCAAAACTATCCAGAAACATCCACATAATGGGAAAATGAGTGTTTTTGCTTTTTTTTGTAGTCATATAGTTTCTTCATGCATCATATATTATTGGACACCTGAGTTGTTTCCAATTTTTGCTGTTGTGTTACAGTGAAAATAGGTTGCAAAAGGTCTTTTCTGAATCTGTAATGTTGGATCCTTGAGGTAGATGCTAAGAGATAGGGAGGGCATTTGCTTTGCATGCAGCCGACCAGGGTTTGATTCCCGATCTCCCATATATTCCCCGAGCACCGCTTAGGGGTAATTCCTGAGCCAAGAGCCAGGAGTAACCCCCCCCCAAGCATTGCTGGGTATGATAAAAAAATGCTGTAAGAAATCTAAATGCTAGGTTACATGAAAGTTCAATTCTTAACTGTTTGTTTTTTTGTGTGTCGGTATTATTTTCCAAAGTGGTTAAACTAATCAATTTAAAAGTCAACGACCATGAGTTGATGAGGGTGCCCTTTTCCTTTTACTGTGTATATTTTTCTATGTACATTATTCCGGACTTCACAGCTCATCAGAGCTCCACCCAAGAGAAAAGTTGATCTCAATCCCACTCAACAGAATCCCACCCTACAGTGAAGCCTATTTCAAGCCCAGGTACACTTGAACTAGAGACACAGCCACCCGGGCAGAGCAGCTACTGGCTCTTTCTGTGTTTGGCTGATCATGAGGTGTCTGGGTGGGAAGGTGGGTTCTAACATGGCCTGCCATTCCAATAGAGCCTCACAAGAAGTCAGAGGAACCCCCCACACCATAAGGACAGCCATTTTCAACATCCGAGCTCACAGTTTGGCAGTGCTCCACCCAAGAGAAAAACCAATCTCTCCCTGGTTCATCAGTAAATGCACAAACTGAGAGCCTACTACCAAGAGTATACCATCCACTCAGCAGTGCCTGGCAAACTATCCTTGTCGATTTGATATGCCAAAATCAGTAACAAATATGGACCTCATTCCCATGACCTGAAAGAGTAGTTTAAGGCTCTTTGTGTTCCTGGAGTGAGCAGATGCTCTTGGGCTACACTAGCATGCAACAGAATGTATGGAGATATTATTGGTGCCCTCTCTAGCAAATCAATGAACAATGGGAAGACAAGTAATACAAGTGATTATTGTGTCATCTAAAATAGTTATATTTTTTCTTATTCTTCAATAATGTGAATATCTTTAATTTTTTCCCCCTTTTATGTCTCATCTTAGAAAAAATACATTTTAGTTTTTAAGATAGTATATTAGTGATCACTTGTATCTATCACTTGTCTTCCAGTTGTTCATTGATTCGCGTATGGGTGCCAGTAAAGTCTCCATTCATTGGGAATGAGGTCCATTATTGTTACTGTTTTTGTCATATCCCATACATCCCGGGTAGCTTGACAGGTTCTGCCATGGCTCTGAGTTCATCCCAGGGGTGCAGTCTTTTTCTATGTCAGACCATCAACCATCCAGGGCCCAAGGGGCAGAGCCCTGGAAATATTAGTGATGATTTTGTTTTATGTGAACTATATATTAAAATATATTCCTTATATTTCCACTTGACTGATTTTTTATTATAAAGTATGATTATTTTTTAAAGTTTTCTCTGATGTATTGATATTATCATCTTATTTTTATTTTTCTCACATGCCAAAAACACTTCATTTATGCTCATATGTTACTTCCAGTCAACCTTATCACTCTATCCAACCCCTTCTTCCCCAGTCTGTCACCCCTAATTCCATAATTAGATATTCAAGGATTATTATAAATTGATATTGTGCATATGCTTGGTTGTTTCTTTTTTTCACCACAGATCAGTAAAATAATTTTGTTTGTTATTCTGCTGTGAGGTTATTTATTGCTGCTTTACACCCTCCAATTCCTCTAATTTGTTTATCTCAACATTATACCCTCCAATTCCAAGTTCATGAAACCACAGCACTCTATATATTTTTCTTATGTATACTATTCCATTGGACATAAACACTACAAAATCTTTAGATAGAGATATTCATTTATTGTTTGATATTTGGTGCTTACATGTAGTGGTTATTGTGCTTGTCTTTTTCATTTTAAAGAACAGTTGATGGTGCTTGGGGAGCACACAATTGCAGAAGACATAATGTGGCTCCCATATGCAGAACATGTACTTTGGTTCCCTTAGTTATGCTCTGACCTCTTAGATAATTTTATTCATTAAGGAGTTAAAAATTTAGTGAAACATTAAAAGTGAAGCTGGGGCTGGAGTGATAGCACAGCGGGTAGGGCGTTTGCCTTGTAGGTGAACGACCGGGTTCGATCCCCAGCATCCCATATGGTCCCCTGAGCACCTCCAGGAGTAATTCCTGAGTGCAGAGCCAGGAGTAACCCTTGAGCATCACCAGGTGTGACCTAAAAAGCAAAATAAAAAATAAATAAAAAGCTTCCTTGCTCCATCTGTAGAAATATTTAAAAAAAAAAAAGTGAAGCTAATCAATTAGTTTACAGAAATGAAGATCAGTGAAACGTAGTCATGTCCTTAATATTAAAAAAAAGTTTTGAAGCATATTGGGTCATATATTGGAAATTAACGAACTTAAAAATTATAGGGGCCAGAGTGATAGCCCAGCGGGTAGTTTGCCTTTCACGCAGCTGGCCCAGGCCGGCCTGGGTTCTATCCCGGCATCCCATATGGTTCCCTGACCACTGCCAGGAGTAATTCCTGAGTGCAGAGCCAGGAGAAACCCCTGAGCATTGCCAGGTGTGACCCAAAAGCAAAAAAAAAATTATGAATGCCTTCAAATATGTCCTGAACTTCAAAAAACACCCAAAATTAAAAGTATCAAGAAATATAAAAGGATAACTCAAAATATGATATATTAAAATATTTTACAGATTAATAAAATTTCAAATGACCTTGGTAGATATTTCTATGAAAAATACAAGTAACAACATATAAGAATATAGTTAAAATTTATCTTTAGAAACACAAACATAAATTCAACAATATGTCACTAAAATTTAGTAATATGATTTTAATAACAAAACAGTGCTATCATTCATTGCTCAAAACATGGAGTAACCTTTGCACATTATGGGTAGAAAAAAATAATGTGAATCTATTTATGAAAATAGAATGGGGATTCAAAGAAAATTTTAAAATGACCTTAACATTTGGCATATTCAAGCATGAATATATGTGCAAGAAAATTTAAAGCATTACATATAAATACATCATGCCTATTATGGTAGCATAGTCAAAATATGGAATTCACTTTATCAATTAACTGATAAAACATAACAAATTTCCTATATCATCAATGAATAAAATGAAGAACTGAAATATTCGCAGAAAGGGCTAATTCATAAAGCACTGTAAATTTCATCCCACCTTTAATATTAAATGGCCAAATAGGAAAAGCCATAGGGAAAATATAACAAACAAAATATTGATTTTAATAAGGAATGATTTTTTTTTAGTTCAATCAAATGTATTGAACTTTGAGGGGGGTTTGAGGGAACTTTGAGGAAAGGTTTATCTACTGAACTTTACTCTTTGACCATTATCCCTTCAGTTCACTTTTTTTTCTTGGTCATCTCCTTCTCGATTGAATGGTTTAATTTGAACTTTTTTGGTCTTTCTTTGGTTCACACACAGTGGTCCTCAAGGCTTACTCCTGCTTCTGTGTTTAGAACTCTCCCTAACAGTGCTTGGGGGCCCACGTTCTATTTGGAGGCTCTATGCTATATTCCACATGACTGTACTATTTGTTGTAGAGTGTAACATCAAATGCTAAGTATTTCTGGTCATAAAATACATTTTACATTTTACTTAGAATAAAAAATCTTTCCATAGTAATTCTTTATCTTCTATTGGTATAAAGTCATTTCTTTTTGTGGAGAGGGAGCTTGAGTTTAAATTTGGCAACACTCAGGGGTAACTTCTGGCTCTGCAATCATAAATTACTCCTGAAAGTGCTCAAGGGAACATATGGAATGTCAGATAATGAACTTGGGAAAGGCAAATGCCTTACCCACTATCACTCCTGCCCCTATAGAAATGCATTTATTAATCTCATTGTATCACCGTCTTCCCATTCATCATCAATTTGCTCAAGCAGGCACCAGAAACATCTCCATATATCCTGTCTCATGCAAGAAGAGCCTAAGGGCACCTGCTTGCTCCAGGAACATAAAGAGCCTAAAACCATTCCATCAGGTCATGGGAATGAGGTCTATAATTGTTACTGGTATTTGGCATATCAAATACAACACGGGTAGCTTGCCAGGCTCTGCAGTGCGGGTAGCATTCTCTTGTAGTCATCTCTAAATCCAGCATTTATTGATGAACCCGCGCAGCCGCAAACCTGTGAAAGGCTGGTCTGCTGGGTGGAGTTCTGATGAGGGGAAAGTCCAGATGTGGAAAATGGAGGCCCTCATGGAGTTGGGGGGTCATCTGGATTGTTGTGAGGCTCTGCTGGAGTGGCGGGCCAGGGCTAGAACCCACCATCCCCTCCCAGGTGCCTCGTGAGTGGCTGGGCACAGGGAGCACCAGTAGCAGCTCTGCCTCATGTTTGTGAGTCTCTGGATCAGCATAGCTGGGCTGGATTTAAAAAAGACTGCTGCAGGGTGGATCTCGATGAGCCAGGCTGTGATAGGCTGGTCTGCTGGGTGGAGTTCTGATGAGGGGAAGTCCAGATGTGGAAAATGGAGACCCTCATAGAGTTGGGGGTCATCTGGCTTGTTGCGAGGCTCTTCTGGGGTGGCGGGCCAGGGCTAGAACCCGCCATCCCTCCCGGATGCCTCGTGAGCAGCTGGGCAGAGGGAGAGCCAATAGCAGCTCTGCCCCATGTCTGTGAGTCTCTGGATCAGCATATCTGGGCCGGATTTTAAAAAAGACTGCTGCAGGGTGGATCTTGATGAGCTGGTCTGTGATCAGCTGATATGCTGGGTGGAGTTCTGATGAGGGAAGTCCAGATGTGGAAAATGGAGACCCTCATGGAGTTGGGGGGGGTCGTCTGGCTTGTTGTGAGGCTCTGCTGGGGTGGCGGGCCAGTGCTAGAACCCGCCATCCCTCCCGGGCGCCTAATGAGTGGCTGGACACAGGGAGAGCCAGTAGCAGCTCTGCCCCATGTCTGTGAGTCCTTATTAACTATTGGGTTATTAACTAATAGGTTATTAACCTATTAACCATTTTCTAGGCAATAAGAAATATACATATTTCTTATATATATATATATATACATATATATATTTCTTATTGCCTAGAAAATGGTAATATATATATGTGTATATATATAAAACAATAGTATTAAATTGTGATGACTTTTCTAATTTGTTTTCTTCATTGCAAATAGAAATTTGAAAATTTTTATTTTGTGTTCCCTTTATTTTAAGACAATAATCCCAAAATCTCGAACATCATATATTCTTGGTTGTTTTTTCACAATTAGAAAAAAAATAATCACCTTACATTCACTTGTCTTTTGAAGAATCCTGAGTTGAGTCCCATAGCTTTCGCTGAATAGACGAGTATAGAAATATAAGGTATAATCATGCTATATTCTTGATATGTACAATATACACAAGTACCTGTCTTGATTGTACTTAAGAAACACTGGGAAGATTTCTGTGTTCCAAAGCTTGCATTCTGTCACTGTGATTCTGGTTTTGTTTCAGTCTGGGGTATTTGGATTTTTAAGCAATCCGTGACTTTTCTTATAGTTTAAAAACAAACAAACATTGTTTTGAAATGATTATTGAGGAGTAGAGTTGTTAATATTATCAAAAATTTATTCTTGTTGTTTTTTTTTAGGTGATTTTCTAATGGGGGTTGAGGGTCACAACTGGCAATGTTCAGGGGTTACTCTTGGCTCTCAGTCAGGAATTAGTCCTGGCAGTGCTCAAGGGACCATATGGGTTGCTGGGGATCAAATCCAGGTTGGCCACGTGCAAGGCAAATGTCCTACCAGCTGTACTATTGCTCCAGCCTGCAATATCCAGTTTTTGTGATAAATGTCCATATTGTTTTCCAGTGCTGCCTGGGCCATATGCTGCCTGAGCCCATGTGCTGCATGAGCCCACGTGTATTAGAGAACACCCTCCCCATACAACTAGCTAAGGTTCTCTCTAGGTGTCTCTAACTTCTTGTGGGTTTTTTTTTTGCTTGTTTGTTTGTTTCAAACAACAAGTATACTACCCACACAGCAGAGCCTGGCAAGCTACCCGTGTCATATTTGATATGACAAAAAACCAGTAACAATTATAGACCTCAGTTCCATGACCTGAAGGAATGGTCTGAGGCTCTTGGTGTTCTGGGAGTGAGCAGATGCCCTTGGGCTACACTAGCACATGGCAGGACAAGGAGATTTTACTGGTGCCCCCTTGAACAAATTGATGAACAACAGGAAGACAAGTGAATCCCCAAAATCAATGAAGGATAAACATACCACTGATGCTTAAGTAAAAGTGAATGAATGCATTTGTACCTGTATGCATAGGTAGGTCAATAACTTTGTAAGTGACAATAGGGAGACAACCTAGTATTAGCATGTAACCTTATAGCAAATTTATTTTTAACATTTATTCGCTATTTTTACAACTTATAATTTGCTATAACAAGCTACTCTGCTTTCAATTAATCTCTCTAATGACATATAATGAATATTATTTCACCTAAATTTTCACATAAACTGCAAACTTTCTCACATACTCTTAGAGGAATAAAGATAAATCCATTTCCACAAAGACACTGTTGGACTTTGATTTTTAAGTTGCTTCTATTTTGTCTATTTTATATTTAAAAGTTGCATTAAGTAAAATTAATAGCTGCAGCTTATATTTTGGCTGCAATATATTGTGTTTTGAGATATCAGATGAAATAATTTTGTTAATTATTAAGCTTTGAAATGGAAAAATCTGCTTTTCAGACAAACTCTTAGAGGGCCGGAGGGATAGTCCAGTGGGTAGTGCATTTGCCTCACTCGCGGCCAACCCACATTTGATCCCCAGCATCCCAATGGTCCCATGAGCACTGCCAGGAGTAATTTCTGAGTGCAGAGGAGTAACACTGCCAGGAGTAACACCAGAGCATTGCTGTATGTGACCCAAAGAGCAAGCAAAAGAAAAAAAGAACTCTTAGAGAATATAATAAAATTCCTATATAGAAATGCATTCGAAAATAGACTTTCACAATGACTATAAATTGAATTTAGTTGACATATTTTTCATTTGATAAATTGTATAAAAATCAAATTTTATTCATGAAACTTATTGATTCAAAGGGTGGTGTTGGATTATGAGTTGTTGAAAAGGTGAATAGAAGTGAAGCATGTTCTGAAAGCAAAATTTGCTAGAATCCATATGCTAACCTCATGTTGCCTTTCCATTATTTTAAATTAGCTTGTGTTCAGTGAAATCAGTTGGTCTACAGTCTGAAGATTGAAATATTGAAAAGATTAATATTAGAAATAATAAGTATCTTTCTATATACATATTGACAGAAACTGATTATTTTGCTGAAAATTTTGATTATCACCAAAAAGAAAACCTGATTTTAGAAGCTGCTATCACGTATTTTCTATTACTTGAAATTTTCCATAGTGCTGTAGATGTAACCAATAATCTACTGTTAAAGAAAAAGTCAAACAAAATATTTGTCACATCATCAATGTGGTATTTTAACTTATTTATATTAGGAAGGATCTGTATTTTGTGCAAGTGCTAATATCCATTTTATTTTTTAATTATTTTTTAAATTTTTGTTTAATAACTGAAATGACAGTTATTGATGATTGGATTTAAGGTATATACTTTTCAATACATTCTTCACATTCTTCCACAAATCCCCCTAGCCCTGCCACCACACACACACACACACACACACACACACACACACACACACACACACACACACACTGATATTTGCCTCTTACCCTCCAGTATCATTCTGAGAGGCAGAATTTGTCTATTTTTTGGTCCTTATTTTTGAAAGTTTATGCAATGTGGTTTGCAGTAATGTTACTCATGGGGTTTCATTCATAACACCACCACCTTAACTGAACCTCTCCTTGTCTTCTTTAGAAAACCCAATCCACCCCCACCAAATAGTATGTTTTTTATTGAAAAAGAGCTCTCATGTTCTTAGTTTCAATTTTCTTTGGGAACTCTTTATTGCACTATTGTTTATTTGTGTCTTGCATGGAAAAGAGATTATTCTTTGTTGGTCTCTCTCCCTCTAACTTAACTCAACTCAACAGGACATTCCTGAAGATCTATCCATGTAGCAGCAAATTTCATAATTATGCTTACCACTTTTAAACATAAAGAAATGAAAGTGAGATCATGAGTGCCAAAAGACAAATATGTTAAGAATAAACTGTAGAGTGCTCTCATGGTTTCAAATTTCAGTCATTCTCCTTAAGATAATTATCACAACTGCAAACTATTGTTGATTTGTTCATAATATCTGTTAACTGAAAAGGCAGTGAATAAAAGTATAAGTATAAAACAACATTTTTTATACTTAAAATGCAGTTGTTTTAAGCAAAGTTCTGTAAACATAAACCATTATGCATGTATATACTCTTGTATCATATATACATGCATATATAATATATATATAATTTTGAATTTAACTCAAAATATCTTCAAAAGGGTTAAATTTTTTATCTTACCTCTTTCCTAAGGTATTTAATTTGTTTTTTACAGAAAAGATAAATTCTTGATTGTAGGTTTGAGTAATGAGCTAAGAATGAATTGTGGTCATTAGTTACCTGGCTCTACATGAAACTCTTAATCTGTTGAAAATATTTAGTTAAATTAAAAAAATTTTAATTTTTATAGTTTTATCAAGATTCATCACATATATATTTTTAATTTTGATAGTTTTTAAAAAATATCAAATTTTGAATTTTGATAATTTTTTTTCAAGATTCATTATGTATGCACAAATCTAGGATATATATCCTAAAATTAGAGATAAATGATAAATACCTCTGAAAAGGAAGAAAATTTTAAATGAATGACTTAACATTTTTCTTCTTGCTTGAATGTTTCATCAGTAACCCAGAACCATTTCCAAGGAAATTCTTAAAGCAATGACAGGAGCACAGGTGGCCTGTGGGCTTTTAGCAGATTTCAGTAGCTTAGGTGACTGTTTTCCAAAACCCCAAACTAAGAATACTTTATGCAGTCTGTCCAGAAAGAACAGAAAATTGTTAATAAAACAAGTTTGTGTTGTATTACAAAGGATACCAATTACAGTTCAGCAAGCTGAACATCTTGTCTTTAGTTCTGGGTTGCCTGCAGGTGGAAGAGAAATTCATTTGGGAAAAAAGGTATATTCCAATGGTCCCTTTCCCATTGTTTTCTAGAACAATTCCAATCAATCAGTCACTGCATTGCAGAGAGGAGGGCTTGTAATAGCCATTGCTATCAGAGTATTTATGTTACTAAAAACCATCAACATATACAGCAGAAAAGAAAACAGTGTTCCCATTTCTTTCTTCAACTCTCTGTAAATCTCTTTTTTGTGCAAGAACACTCCTGGGGCACCTTCTTCCTAAGGCATTTCATTGTTCTTTACAGAAAGGATAAATTTTCTGAATGTGGGTTTGTGTAATGAGCTCAGAATGAATTGTGGTCATTAGTCATTTGGCTCTATGTGAAACTCTTAATCTTGTTGAAGATATTTTGAGTTAAATTCCAAGAAATGATATTTATTTCACTTGGGTATTTATGGAGAAGGAGAAGCAATTGACCTATATGTCCTTGCTAGAGGTAATTGAACTAGGGATATTTGACTCTTTTGAAGGATTCATTAATCAAGGAAGTGATTCAGATGCAGAAGGAGAAAGCTTTCTGTGTCAGCCCAGGATGTTGTTCAGAACAGAGATAAAGGATTATGAGTGAATAATGCCTAAAACTCTATTCTTCACTTAAAGGCTTCTTAGATCCTTCAAGGATTCCCTCTTGTCATGAGATAAAAGCCCTTCCTGTGATATCTTCTGACAAATACTGATGAATATTGGGGTAATGGTCTGCATTTGTAAAGATTCCTATTCCACAAACAATAATAAAGCCAGACCTCACTACAATACATACATTCAGTGCTGGCTATCATATCTATTTATTATGATACAAACATTATCTATGTAATTTTCATAATAATTTTATTTTTTATATCCTTACATTAACTAAAGTCCCACATATGAATTCAAATTTAATTGACTCATGAATATAAACCAAAACTCACTATTGTTCCTGTATACTGACAAGATCCTCACACTGCTTGACCTCTGATTGCTAACCATTTGCCTTGTTTCTTACTGACTCGATTTCCCTTTTACGAATGTAATCCCTGCTGACTCCTAATGATATGGTAAGCACAATATTTGTTGCTATTTCCAAATAATGACTTTTATCTGTATTGTTTCTCCAAAACAGGAAGTTACAATACAAGATGGTCTAGAAATAATATTTTATAGATAAGCTAATTATTTTTCATAAGGTTTAGAACAGTTGTTTTGAAGACTTTTTTCTCACCAGTTCTTCCAAGAACACCTGGAATTAAATTTAACTGGAGCCACAGTTGCCTTGTTTATATCTTAGATCTGTTTAACCATAATTCCTTAATTTTTGCACTTTCAATGCCTTAATCTATAAAACGAGGATGATAAGATGACCACTCTGTGAATTATCTTGTGTAACAAGATGTTTCAACTAAATAGATGCTTGGTGCATGAAAAATACTCAACAAAGCAGAACTTGGTCTATTCCCTCTTTTATCTTATAAAGAACAAATAACAAGTGATCTGAATATGCTATGTATTATACTGAGAAAAAATAAATAGGACGACAATACCAAAAAAAGACAGTTGCTTACCCTTGGATTACAACAAAGATTAAAACCCTGAGTTAGAAGTGAAGGTCAAAGGGGCGGAGCGATAGCCCAGCGGGTAGGGCGTTTGCCTAGCACGCGGCCGGCCTGTGCCGGCCCGGGTTCGATCCCCGGCATCCCATATGGTCCCCGAGCACCGCCAGGAGTAATTCCTGAGTGTAGAGCCAGGAGAAACCCCTGAGTATCGCCGGGTGTGACCCAAAAAAAAAAAAAAAGCAAAAAAGAAGTGAAGGTCAAGGTCGGAGTGATAGTCCAGCAGGTAGGGCGTTTGCCTTGCGGGGCCGGCCTGTGCAGGCCCGGTTTCGATCCCGGCATCCCATATGGTCCCCTGAGCACCGCCAGGAGTGATTCCTGAGTGCAGAGTCAGGAGTAACATCTGAGCATCGCGGATGTGACCCAAAAAAGAAAAAAAATATAAATAAATAAATAAATAAATAAAAATAAAAGAAGTGAAGGTGCTGGATTAAAGAGTACACAGTGATGGAAGATGTTGGGAATTTTGGTTGATGTGGGGTATAGAAAATTCATATCATATACTTTGACACTAATGTAACCACATAACCCAAACTATAATAAAATTTAAAATCGTTTAAAAATCATTTTAAATCATTAACAAATAATTACTAGATCTTTCTTTTTTTAAAAATGTGTTCATATATAATCCATAACTCAAGTGACAATGTTATTGAATTTCCATAATACAAGTCATAAGCACATTTTTCTACTGAAAATGGGAGTAATGATAGTACTAAGGGGCAGACAACTACTCCAAGAGTAAAACTGAGAACCTCTAAGCCATAAACAAGTTAAAAAACTGACAAGGACTCTTGTGTAACCTTATAGAACTGTGTTGAATGCCCATTTGATAAGGGGGTTAACATGATATAGATGAGGCAATGGCATAACTTTATAAGAAAAGAACATCCAGCCCCATCAAAAAATGGGAATAATAATTGAACAGAAACATCCTCAAAGAAGAAATACAAATAGCCAAAAGTCACATAAAATGCACTGCATTGCCAATCATCAGGGAATATACAAATCAGAACAACAGTGAGATATCATCTCATACCACAGAGACTGGCACACATACAAAAGAATAAGAACAACCAGTGCTGATGCAGATGCTAGGAGAAAGGGATTCTCCTTTGTAAGTAGGAATGCAGATTGTTTCAGCCTTTTTGGAAAACAGCATGGGTATTCCTCAAAGCTAGAAATTGAGCTTCCTTAGAACTCAGGATTGCCACTTCTGGAAATATACCCTGGGTGGGGGCAAATACACAGTGCAGAAAAGTCATCTGCATTTCTATGGTCATTTCAGAACTAGTCACAATAGCCAGAATATGAAAATATCCTGAGTTTATCTAGTACTCTGTTCTCAGTTACTCGGGATGTTTCCACATCCCTGCTACTGTGAACACTGCTGCAACTAACATAGCAATACAGATGATCTAGGTTTGATCGCAATACTTTATGTTTTCCAGAGCCCAGACAGGAGTGATCCATGAATCTAGACCATAAAACTGAATAAACAGGGAATTCTGTTATCATATCCAGATTTATTATTCTAATAGGAAAGCAGAAATATTAGTATAAAATATTATTGTGCAGACCAATACTGATGCCATACTTTGATCTGAAAATTATCTACAAATTCTTAGTGAAGCAAATCAGCAATATACCAGAAAGATCGCATAACATAATTCAGTGTCATTTACACTAGGTAAGCAAGGATAGTTTTTTACATACAGGTTGATGTAATACAACACATCTTCAGTAGGAAAGATAAATTTGCATAACCATATAAATGAATGCAGAGACATCTTACAAACAATGGCAACCATGAATGATAAAACTAACAACAAATTAAAATACAAGTACCTTACCAAATATAGCAAATGCCATCACTTGTATCACTTGTCTTCCCTTTGTTCGTCGATTTGCTTGAGGGGGCACCAGTAACATCTCCATATGTCCTGTCACATGCTAGTGTAGTTCAAGGGCATCTACTCCTCCCAGGAACATAAAGAGATCTCAAATCATTCCATCAGGTCATGGGAATGAGGTATATAATTGTTACTGGTATTTGGCATATCTCCTCTAACAAAACTGTGTCGAGGCTCAGTCCATTACTTTTTTTTTTTTCTATCAGTCTCTCCTACCTTTTGTAAAAGTTAAATATGTTTTGGATACTGCGACATCGCCCTAAATAAAACAAGTGCCCAACCTTCAAGGATCTCAGTTAATTTTTTTTTGTTTTGGGGACACACCCAGTTTGCTCAGGACCTAGCTCTGTACTGCTAGTTCTGTACTTAAGAGTTGTTTCTGGTGGTGCTTCCTGGTGCTTCCCACATAAGCACAGTCGCGGGAATATGTAACACTCGCTTGTAGCTTCAGCAGATTTAGGGCGTGCCATGGGGGTTGGTGGGTAAAGAAGCTAGGCGGGGATCAGTGTCTCACGGAGAGTCCCATTAACATGAACAACAAAAAAAAGCAAAAAAAATAAAAAAATTAAAAAAAGGGCGGAGCGATAGCCGGCGGTAGGAGCGTTGCCTTGCACGCAGCCGGCCCATGCCGGCCTGGGTTCAATCCCGGCATCCCATATGGTCCCCCGAGCACCGCCAGGAGTGATTCCTGAGTGCAGAGCCAGGAGTAACCCCTGAGCATCGCCGGGTGTGACCCAAAAAGCAAAAAAAAAAAAAAAAAACATGAACAAGGCTGAGGTCTTGGGAGCGAGAAAAAACTCTGACCAAAGTGCTTCCTCTTCTGTGGCTACAACACTGGTCCTTAATTTTTTTTGCTTATTTTGGGGGTCACACCTGGAAATGCTGAGTGAGAGCCCGGAGTAACCCCTGGCTCTCACTCAGGCATTACTCCTGGCGGTGCTCAGGGAACCATGGGATGCCGGGATTGAACCCAGGTTGGCTGCATGCAAGGTGAATGTTCTACACGCTGGACCACTGCCCTGGCCTCTGGTCCTTCATTCTTGCCCCTCCCCCTGCCTCCCCCAGGTTTGGGGCCATACTCAGGAATGAATGCTCAGCCTCAATATGCAAAGCCTTTGAGCTCTCCCTGGCCTGGGCCTCCATCTCTCCAATGTTTGTTTTTGGACTCCCCACCCAGAGCTCCACCCAGCAGAAGAGCTGATCACTAGCCCAGCACGTCAGAGACCCACCCTGCAGCAGTCTTTTTTCAAGCCCAGCCCAGGTATGCCTGATCCAGCTAAAAGTCCAGCTAATGCCGATTTCTAAATCTTGCTCTGAGTGTTCTGCACCAGTATACCTGTTTTGGCCTTTAAAAAATTAGAATACACAAATCCAGAGACTCACATACACAGGGCAGAGCTGCTACCAGCCTCCCTCTGTGCCCGCTGATCATGAGGCACCCAGGAGGGAAGGCAGGTTCTAGCCCTGGCCTGCCATCCCAGCAGAGCCTTACAAAAATTCAGAGGAACCCCACACCATGAGTGCCGCCATTTTTCACATCCAGACTCCCCACTCATCAGAGCTGCAACCAGCATTAGAGCTGATCACAAGCCCGGCTCATGTGGCCCCAAAGCACCCAGGAAGTTCATCAATAAATGCACAAGATGAGAGGCGACTACAAGAGTATCCCACCCGCACGGCAGAGCCTGGCAAGCTACCCGTGTCGTATTTGATATGCCAAATACCAGTAACAATTATAGACTTGATGGAATGGTTTGAGGCTCTTTATGTTCCTGGAGTGAGCAGATGCCCTTGGCTACACTTGCATGTGTGACAGGACGTATGGAGATGTTACTGGATTCCGCTCAAGCAAATTGATGAACAATGGGAAGACAAGTGATTTGGCATATCAAATACGACATGGGTAGCTTGCCAGGCTCTGCCATGCAGGTGGGATACTCTCATAGTCATCTCTTATTTTTTGCACTTATAGATGAACCGCATGGCCGCAAAGTGGCCGTGCGAGCAGGGGCTTGTGATCAGATCTTCAGCTGGGTGGAACTCTGACGCAGGTGGGGATCTGGTTGTGGAAAATGGCAGCCCTCCTGGTGTGGGGGGGTTTCTCTGGCTTCTTGTGAGACTCTGCTGAGAAGGCAGGCCAGAGCTAGAATCTGCCTTCCTTCCCGGGTGCTTTGTGGTCAGCTGGTCACAGGGAGAGCTGGCAGCAGCTCTGCTCCTTGTATGTGAGTTTTTGGCTCTGGCATACTTGGGCTGGGCTTGAAAAAGACTGCTGTAGGGTGGGACTCTGACAAGGTGGGCTTGTGATCAGCTTTTCTTCTGATCGCAAGTAAATGCCATATCTAATACATTTGTAACTTACATCATACCCAGTGGTGGAAAACTAAAGAAATTCCTCTAATATAAGGCAAACCATATGGGATGTCAGGGATCAAACCCAAGCCAGCATGGGCCGGCGCCATGCAAAGCAAACACCCTACCCACTGGACTATCACTCCCGCCCACTAATATTCTATTTTAAGAATCAAACTAACAAAGAACCGGACAAGGTACAGACCAGAACCACAGCTGTGCTGGCACATGGCAGCTTGGCGGCTGTGTAAGAGCTGAGATAATAATGAAGGTTCGGACCAGGTCCTTCCCAGGATTTTTCACATTTATACACTGTAATGATCATTGTAGTTGCAACAAACTGAGGAGATTGATGGGGAATGAGGAACTATAATGTCACACTAGAACTCACTATTGATACACAGGACTTAACATCATAAACCATTAATATCTGTAGGCAAGCCACAAAGTAAGAGAGAGAGAGAGAAATACGAGACAGAAACAGAGATAGAGGAACTATAATGTCACACTAGAACTCACTATTGAATATACACAGAGACTTAACATCATAAACCATTAATATCTGTAGGGCAAGCCACAAAGTGTAAGAGAAGAGAGAGAGAAACACAGGGACATAAACAGAGATAGAAAAAGAGAAAAAAAAGGTGCCTGCTATAGGGGCAGGCTGGGGTTGGGTGGGAAGGAGCATTGGGACATTGGTGGTGGGAATGGGGCACTGGTGGAGAGCTGGGTGCTGGAACACTATATGATAGAGACCCAATTATGAACATCTGTCTAATTGTATATCTCACAGTAGTATAATAAAAATTAAAAAATAAATAAAAAAGAATCAAAGCAACATAGACCAGTCTGTGCTGGGTCCTCTTAGGCTGGACGCTCTCCTGGGCGGCCTATGGCCAGGGGGTGTGGCTCTGGAGGGCACTGTGGCCACAGGGAAAGCCCAGGCATGCAACACAGCCCTGCCCAGGCACTGACTCAGTTAGGCACAGGGCTGTGGCAGCCTTTTTCTTAAAAGAAACGAAAAAGAATCAAACAAAAGAATAAAACATAGGTGCCAGAGAGCACAATGTTTGCCTTGAACAGTGCTAATCTAGGTTTGATTCCTGGCATGCCATAAAGTCCCCAAAGCATTTTCAGTAGTGATCCCTTAGTACACAACCAGTAGTAAGCCATGAACATCATTGGATGTGGCCTGACTCCCCTCTAAAATCGGTGGAGGATACTTTCTATTCATTTTCTGTTTTTGTCAAGCAAGAAAGCTTTTATTTAAAACTATTTAGAAAGATAAGAGGGGAAGAGAAAAGAGTACATGTTTGAGAGAGAACAGACTTCCCCAGAGTAGAAATAGGCAAGCAAAGAAGATTCTTTCCTCATTTCAAGGAAGAATAGGTGTGGCTACAGTGCCCGGCTAAATTGGCAGGTGGCAGACAGGAGACAGGCTTGCCTACACCCAGGGCTCTAGCCCTGGATGGCTGATGGTCTGACACAGAAAAAGACTGGGCCCCTGGGATAAACCCAGAGCTATGGCAGAGCCTGACAAGCTACCTGTGGTGTATTCAATATGACAAAAACAGTAACAATAATGGAACTCATTCCCAACGAATGGAGAAGCTACTGGTGCCTGCTCTGGCAAATCTATGAACAACGGGAAGACAAGACAAGTGATACAAATGATAATGACTTGAAGATCAAGCCTTCATTTTCTTTCCTTTTTTTTGGCTTTTTTGGGTCACACCAGGCAATGTGCAGGGGTTAATCCTGGCTCTGTACTCAGGAATTACTCCTGGCAGTGCTCAAAGGACCATATGGGATGCTGGGAATTGACCCTGGGTCGGCCATTTGCAGTGCAAATGCACTACCTACTGTAGTGCATTTGCCACAAGCCTTCATTTTCTATTAAATCTGTCAATTGGGGGGGGGAGAGATATACAGTGGATAAAGGGGCTTGCCCGGTGCAGCCTAACCCTGGGTTATTTCATTCCAGGCACCCTTTATGGTATGGTTCCTGTGTAGCTCAAAAACAAACATGAGTGTAGAGCCAGGAGTAACCCCTGAGCATTGCTGGGTGTGACCCCAAAAAGAAAAAAAAGAAAAAAAAGAATATTAGGGGGTAGAGAGTTAGAAAAGAGGTTAAGGCACTTGCTTTTGCACATGACAGGCCATGGTACAATCCTGGGCACCATGTATGGTCATCTGAGCACTGCCAAGAGTGGTCCCTAAGCACAGCTTGGCGTGGAGCCCCAATTCCCCAAAAGAAAGGCATAGTAATTTCTAGTTTAGGCCACTGGAAAAATCTAGAAACAATGATCAACCCAAGAATGATTAACTTAGTGCCTAGCTAAATAAATCAAATAATTACTTCCCACTAAAATTAATCACAGGTTCTTGGTCTTTGAGATCCAGTTGATTCCAGATCTGCTATGGGAAAACTGTGAGCCTGGAAAAACCTGTCAGACTGGAGAGTAAGGAGGATACCAAACTATCATGGTCATGATAAGGAAAAAAAATAGAGAAGTTAACTGTTCCATTACCAGAGATGGAACACAGTGTGTGTACCAGTAACATTTAAGAGTACACATGGGCTGGGCTATTACTTAACATATCTGTAAGGCTCTGAGGCTGATCCCCACCTGCTGTGACATACTCGCACCACCACAAGGTGTAGTTCTGGTGGCCCCCAAGAACACTGGGGATGGACCCTATGAAAGATAAGGGGCTGAAGTGACAGTACTGTGGGTAAGACACTTGTCATGCATGCAGCAAGACATATATATAATATATAGAACAAGCCAGACCACCCTCCCCTACCCCATGGGGGCCGCCATTTTCCACATCCGAACTTCCCTCTCTTCACAACTCCACCCAGCAGACCAGACTATCACAGCCCGGATCATCGACAGCCACCCTGCAGCAGTTTTTTTTTCAATCCGGCCCAGGTATGCTGAACCACAGACTCTCAGACATGGGGCAGAGCTGCTACTTGCTCTCCCTGTGCCCAGCTGCTCGTGAGGCACCCGGGAGGCATGGCGGGTTCTAGCCCTGGCCTGCCACCCCAGCAGAGCCTAACAACAAGCCAGACCACCCTCCCCTACTCCATGGGGCCCGCCATTTTCCACATCCAGACTTCCCTCTCATCACATCTCCACCCAGCAGACCAGACTATCACAGCCTGGCTAGCCCACTATGTTCATCAATAAATGCTTTATTTAGAGGTGACTACAACAGCATGCCACCTGCACGGTAAGCCTGGCAAGCTGCTCGTGTAGTATTTGATATGCTAAGTACTAGTAACATTTATATTAGGTCATTCCCATGACCTAATATAATGGTTTGAGGCTCTTTATGTTCCTGGAGCAAGCGGATGCCTTTGGGTTCTACTAGCATGAGACAGGACATATGGCGATATTACTGGTGCCCGCTCTAGCAAATAGATAATTAACGGGAAGATAGTGATAGTGATAGTAATAAGGCAAAAGTCAAGAATATCTGCTTAAACAAGTATTATTCAATACAGTACTAGAATTACTAGCTTTAGAAATTAGTAAGTAAACAAACTCAACTTGAAATAGCAATAAAATGGGGCCAGAGCGATAGCCACGTAGTAGGGCGTTTGCCTTGCACGTGGCTGGCCCGTGCCGGCATGGGTTCGATCCCTGGCATCATATATGGTTCCCTGAGCACCTCCAAGAGTAATTCCTGAGTGCAGATCCAGGAGTAACCCCTGAGTGTCGCCGGGTGTGAACCCAAAAAAAAAAAAAAAAAAGAGAGAGAGAAACAAAATAGTAATAAAGTATTTGTAGTGACAATTTGCTTTGGAGTTTCTATAGGTGTTTTACAGGCCTAAGGATAAAACCTGGCTCTTTAATATACAAACTTTGCTATTATCCCATTGATATATTTCCAGTTCAATAACTCTGACAAAATTTTAGTAGCAACAAACCAGACTTAAAAGTAGCAGACTAAAAAAAAAATCAATTCTCTTTTGTCCTGGAATTCATTTATGCAAGGATATAAAAAAAAAGATGAGGAGCCTATTTAACTAGAGTGAAGTTCAATTCTAACTTTCCTTTTAACACCAGACACAACTCCTGACTCCTTCCTGAGTCATGACTCTCCTAAAACTCAGGGGCCCAAGACTAGGATAGAGAAAATCTCTGGTACCATTTAGTGACTTCTGCAGAGTTAAGGCTGGGTGTGGGAAGGAGTAACTAGGATGGAGAAGATCTCTGGTAACCTTTAGTGACTTCTGCAGAGTTGCAGGTGGGTGTGGGAAGGAGTAACCTAGTTCTAAGCAGTGTGGATAATCATGCATATGTTTACCAGATACCATACTGGCCTCCTATTACTTTACCAAAGACATAGAGTTAGGATAGGCAGAAAGTGGGCACTGATTCTCTCCATGGAGACTACTGTCTACCTAGAGCCTCATATATCTCATGAACAACAATTTTTACATATGTAGAATATAAAGAAAAACACCAAGGTAATAAAGATTCACCCATGTAAACAGTCCCTTAAATGTCAACAGAACTGAATTTACCAAGCTAGCATTGAGTTTAAGAATTGGAAGATGGGGAAAAATGAGAAGATAGGGATAGTTAAATCAGTTATAAGGACCTTGGAACAGTGATGAAAAAAAGTTGGCACTTTGTTGGTAGGTGTGACTCAATTTGATACCTAAAGATAAATATTAATACCATTGTAAAACATGTTGCATAAGTTTTAAAAAAGCATCCAACATATTCTACTTATATTTAGATATGTTATTAACAGCCTTTTGAGCTTTTATATTATTATGAAATATTTTTAAACATAAAATACAAACTTATGCAATTTTTTTCAAAATTGTGACTTCTTAGAAAAAATTTAATCACATTTTTAATTTATGTTTACTGAAAAATATGATCTATAGATATTTTTGTCTGTCAAATCAAGCAAGCTTCCTTTTAATAACAAGCAAATAAATATTTTTCCTTAATTTTTCCTAGTCTAGTTGCAATACTTGAATTCTTAATCATTCTGATATATGATCTATGTTGCATGTTCACTCATATGATTCACAGAAATCTGGTATTTATTTATTTATTATCAAGTTTGTAAAGTATAGGTCACCTACACAGATACAAAACTCATCAATATCAATTGCCACAAACAGCACTAAAATTTTCTTAGATTTTCTCAGCTTTGGAAACTCAGTAACTCAATGCTACATGTTTCTTTTGCCAAAAACAGTATTTTCATAACCTTAAACAATCCTCTTTCTCCATTTTTCATGATTACTTTAAGCTTTAAATTGTTTATAATATCCATCCTTTAGATGAGCTCCTCTCCACAGAAAGTTTTCAGCAGTACATGAACAAATTATTACAGCTTAATACACAGTAGACTTGGATTATGTAGTGTTGTGAAGTGGTTAGGAGAAACAGCGCATGTAGTGATATTTATGCACACATCATTTTGCCAAGTTCACTGTCAATAGGAATAAAAATGTTGAAAATGGCTGCTGTAGATTTTCTTTATTTCTCACAAAAAATGGAATTATCTGTCCAAATTATTACTATTTACATTGTAAGTTATATCCTTTTCATTTTTCGGAATGTTATAATTGCAATATTTTTGTTTATTTATGATGATATAGATATATTTCATAAAATCATCAAAATATTATTATATTTTCAATGTTTGAAATCCTAACAAGTATTGGATATATATTTTAATGAACTTCTGTTAAAAAATTCTGCACATCAAGCATGTGTGGTAGTGCACACATTATCTTGCATTGGCTGATCTGGGATAAATTGTCAGCCCATATATGGTCCCCCAATACCACCAGGAGTGCTATGGTTTGTTGAAAACCCACTAAGGACCAAAGCTGTTTCCAAACACCACTATCAGTCTCTATTCTGAGATAAGAAAGAACAATGGAGCTATATGGCTGTAATTTCAGTTTATTGTTTACAGGAACCCTTTAGGATACCTTTTGAAATAAGAGCACCCAACACTCCATTGGTGTTAGGGAATGCCAGTGGAGGGCCATCCCATATCTTCCAAGCATGAAGAATATTTTTTTTTTAATTAGGAAACATACCATCTTAATGGAAGATGACACATGTCCAGAAAGATGCTCCTCTACATGTTTTTTCTTAGCAAAACAACAGGGGACAGAAAGAAGTATATTGGTTATGACACATGCCTTGCATGAGGCCAACATGGATCACATCCCAGTCACCACATATTGTCTCCCAGGTCTCGCCACAAATTCTCCCTGAACAGAGCCAGTAGTAAGAATTGAGTATCTCTGCATGTGGACCAAGAAACATAAATGCAAACACATAAAAAACAAATTTGAACTTTAATTTTATTCTATTTTAGGCACCACAGTTTACAAGCTTTTTTAATGCACAATTTCATGCATAAAACATTTCAGTACAAATTCCTCCACCAGTGTCTAAACTTGATCTTTTTAAAACTGCTTAGAGAAGACTTGAGAACAACAATACTCTTGATGTTTAATGATCTGAAAATAAATGAACAATCAATAAAGTTGATGAAAGTCTGATGGAAAAGATGAAATAATTCACTCAATTATAAAGAAGTCCAAGAAATTTAGTAGAAAATATCCCCAGAAGAAAGGCTAAATATCAGATCAGTGACCTTGAAGACAATGTACACAATTCCATTGATAAAAGAGGTAATTGAAACAAAATTAAAGCAAAGAGGCAATTGAGAAGCAAATGAAGAGTATTTATGAGTAACTGTAAATACTGCCATGGAAAGCATCATCACATCATTTGAATTAGGGAAGGGAAAGGAGTGGAAAAGGAGAAAGAAAATATCCTTGAATATTTGCATATGTAATAGAAAACAGTTGAATATATTTAGTTATCCTAGAGTAACCTGTTCATTTTGTAGCCAATTATAGGATAGGCAATATTCATAGAGAAAATGCCTAATTTCAAAAGCAAAGCAAAATAAAAACAAATTTTAGAAAAGATAAGCTTCTTATCTCCCCTCTTTAAGCTACTTAGAAGTTCTTTATATAGTAACCTTTTTCCTGGAAGCAAAATTGGAAACTTATTGCGCTCAATAAGCAAACTTTTACCTTATTAAATCTGATGGGAGCAAAATTGTTTAATGAATGCAGCCATTTATCATTCTTTCAAGAAATAGATAATTTGCTATGAAAACTATACATTCCATTTACTTTGAAAAGCACTTAGAATTTACCTCTTTATAAATTCTCATGAATTTTTAAAATACAGAGTGTGCATCTTCCTTGATGCTGTAAGGTGAAAATAATAAACTGAGTTTAGAACTATTAAAAATTTACGTGATGAAATATGCTTCTTACCTATAAAAACCTATTTCATTTAAACTAAGAACATCTCTTTACATTTCTTTTTATGTATTCCACTGAACTACTACACCTTATTTGAATTTTAAGGATTTAAAACCTCTTATGTTAAAAAATACCAGACAAAAGTAACTATTGCACTTTAAAAGAATGAATATGTATGGAATAATTCACAAATTTATATCTGGTGTTATATTTATATTATAATGCTATAGCAACATCTAGAATTCACTTGTATTACTTGTATCACTTGTCTTCCAGCTGATCAATTTGCTTGAGCAGGCACCAGTAACTTCTCCATTCATTGGGAATGAGGTCCATTATTGTTACTCTTTTTGTCATATTGAATACACCACTGGTAGCTTGTCAGGCTCTGACGTGGTTCTGGATTCATCCCAGGGGCCCAGTCCTTGTCTTCAGACCATCAACCATCCAGGGCCCATGGGACAGAGCCCTGGGTATAGACAAGCCTGTCTCCTGTCTGCCACCTGTCAATGCATCCGGGCACTGCAGCCACACCTGCAACACCTTGAGAGGTAGAAACATCTAGAATTAGAACATAAAAACACATTTTTTATAAACTAGGGTGTGCATAGGTATATGAATGAGTTTGTATTTAAGAAAATAATAAATGAAGTTCTTTTTGTCTCCATTTTTCTGCAATGTTAAAGGAATTTAAAACAAAGTTGTAACAATGTTGTAACAGATTTCAAAGAGTTATCATACATATTTCACTAAAGCTATTTTTATCTAAATGTTGGACATATGGTATGATTTATTTTAAATATTTATTATAAGATACAAGATGATAAAAATTGCACAAATATTAATGAGTAGATAAGAAAAACATTATTTAAATGAAATATTTATGTTGCAAATATATAAATGAAAACTCAAAACATTTATAGGTGGTTCATGCAACCATTTATTAAGGTGATTAATATATGTATAAAACATAATCAATATAGAATTAACATTAGTAGGCAAACTGCCCTTTTACCTCAAGAGAATAGAATATTGTATGAGGAAGAAAGTTTTTCTAAATTCATAAGTTTTACTGCATAAACTTTAGAGCCACGCAGCTCAAACACACCAAGATTTTTAGGTGAGGGGAAAGGAATCAACTGGGATTTAGCAGTTGAAATTACTGCAATCCACAATCCTGAAGAGTGCCATTCACACTGTAGTTCTGGACCCCTGCAGAGCAAAGTTACATGTGTGACTACAGTCATCTGAATTTTGAAAAATGAAATGCCTGAAACTATGGACACAAGTTTCAGGAGGATGCTTCTTTAAAAGAATCCTTGTCCAAATGACCTTATACTAGCAGACATATTAGCTGATGATATAGAGAGAGAACAGAGTTATATGATTATTTCTAACTGTAATGACTGAAATATGGGTGCACCCCATTATTGTTATGGCGGAGAGGATATTACAGCATGAAAAGAAAGAGAGACAGGATCGAGATATAAACGTCTATTCCTATTTTCGTATTTGACATTGAGTAACTTGGGGTTTGTAAATTTGAGACCTGTCACACCTTTTTTTACCTTTTCTCTCATTTGGATTCTAAGTTCGATTACATTAGTTTAGAAAATAACTTCTCCCTTTTGGAATGGCTGATATGTTTTATTTGTATTAAGTGGCGCATAGCTTGTTTATGTCATATTAAAAATAAGGAGGGTATTTTAACTCCGGAAAATTCAAAACCTGAATTTCACCCAGATCTGATTTAGATGTTACATAAATGAAACTTTTGATTTAGATTTTAGTGTTTATTTTGAAACTAATTCATATTCTGAGTATTGTTGGAAAGGATGTACTTTGTGTGAGGATTCAATTTTGTTTGGGATTGGGACACTGTGCTATGTTTTGAAGTTTGTGGATCCCAAAATTAGTTTTAAAAATATGATTTCTACTTAAATACATTATTAGAGGACTTTGATAAGTGAGTAAAATTGTCAGGATATGAAAACAACCCAAATTTTCAATGACAGGTAAATATCTAAAGAAACTGTGCTACACAGGCAAATTGGAATACTATGAGGCTATGATAAAGCATACAATTATCTAGTTTTCTGCAAACTGGATTGAACTGGATGGTATAATGTTAAATAAGACATATCAAAGGGAGGACAAATACAGGATGACTTTACTTCTTTGTGGTATGCAGAGAATTGAAATGTGATAAGGGACTGCTCTGAATGATGATATACTCTTAATCTTGGTTTAAAATCTGGGGTTGGATAGGTATAGATCAGGGAAATGAGAAATAATATTGAGTTATCTGTAGAGGATCCTGGGCACCTTGGCAGTGGTGAGGTGTGATAGCTGTATACATCAATATCATATATGTTAATTTAAACTAAACTATAATGATAAAATTATTTATTTTTAAAATGACTACTGTGATTTAATATACCTCTTTCATCTATTGTCCAATTGGTTTTACCAATTGTTTTTTCTATCCTGGAAAACATGATTTCTTTCCAATAAAGATGCTAACAATCAAAACTAAATATGCTATGGGGCTATAAAGTTAGTTCATATTTAAGGTACTTACCTAATTTATAGCTACATCAGTTATGGCCCCCCATTCTAAGTGGTTCCCTTGAGTACCACTGTTAGAGTTTACCCAGTATAGAGTACAAGTAGTCCCTGAAAACCAGTCCCTAAAAAAGATATCCAAACTCCCTCCAAAAATATACATATATTTTTTATATCTATCATATTATCTACTACATTGCAGACTCAGAAATATGCTTACAGCACAAACAAAAAAGAAAGTTATATTAGCATTTTGAAACGTAGCATGAGAGGAAATTAGCATACTATATATTATAATGGTGATTAATATATATAGTTCAAGTAATGAATATATACATAGTTTAAGACTTAAACAGGAGGTGGGTATGTCCTCATGGATATTTGAAAATTTTAGTAGGTTAAAAATTTAGTGTAGATGAGGGTCTGACAACTAGTAAGGCAAGTAGGGCATTTGCCTTGCACACTGCTAATCTGGGTTCAATTCCTGGAACTGTCTATGATCCCCTGAGCACTGCCAAGAGTGATTTTTGATCATTGCACATGTAGCCAAAATATACCTCTCCATAATAAGAAAAAAGTCCAGGGTGAGGTTTCAAACAATATACAAAGGTATGCATATTTCTGATGTTAAAAATTAAAGAATGCAAACAAGTTGGCACTCTTAATAATTTTATGGTGGTAACAATCTTATAAAATATTTAAAACTATAAAATAACTATTTTAAATCACACTAATTTTTCAGTTATTTACAATAATTTATATTATAATCTCAATAAATCATATTTTAGTATTATACATTCATTATTTATAATAATGATTTATTAAATAGTATTTTTATAAAATAATTTCATAATAAATTAAAATTTTGCTTGAAAAACATTTTCATTATAAATCCCTCCAGGGGTGTGGGAGGTAGTGTTAGGATCAGAAACACTTGACACGCTTTGGCTTCACATTCAATCTTGAGCACCACATTCTTCTCCCCCCAGCACTCTACTTATGCCCTATGTGACCCTGAACGCTACCAGGTTTGGTCCTAATGGACCTCAGCAATTCTGAATGCAAACTGCACTGCATTGCATAGTTCTATAACCATCTAGCCAAGTTGACTACATATTACTAGAGTGACCCCTGTGCCCTTCATGGATGGCATCTAAAATAAAACAATTTTATTTTATTTTAAAATAAATAATTTGTATTTAAAACAAAATAAAATAAAGGAACATATTTGGATAACACTCTATCTAAATTTATTTATGGTCATTAATATCCTGTAAAGCAAGTTTAGGAATGCTCTGATAATTTAGAAAATAGTTTGTGGCTAGTATTACATATTTTCTTTATAAGCTCTGGAGTTTGATAGATATTTTCATTGATCAATATTTGATTTATTTCCTTCATTCAATTCTTCTCTATATGTCTTGCACATCTAACTTAATAAAATGAATGATGCATACCATTAGATTTATTCTTTTAACGTAAATTCTGTTAAATAGTCAACTTAATGACAAGAAGAAAGAGAAAGTTCAAAACTTGAAAATCATTTACAAATATTTTATTAAGGGGGAGGCAAGAGTCCTTCATAGACATGGAAGACCAATGGAAGTGCACATTTGGAGCACAGACTTGTAGATAGGTGTAGATGTGGTCACTGAGAAACCAAAAAAAGCAATGTTTATGACTAAAAATATATATAAATGCAGGTTTGTGAAATTATCAGTCCGATCATTTATTTTTAATCTACCATAACAAATCATTTTTGTTTTTTGAAAGTTTTAATAAACTTCTGCAACTTAAGAACAGAAAATTTACTCTAGCAAGGTTTGGTGGAGATTTTACTGTCCTCTAATAAATCTTATCCTAGAGAGAGCACTTCAGGGACATCGAAAATTATAGAAGTTAAGCTATTGCCTTTCATTATAGAGCTATACTTGATAGGATGAATAAACACATTTAAATTAGCAGAGCAAGTGTAAAATGACTGCTTCATATAAATAAAAGTAATCTCAAAGAAGAAAATACAGCAAGAAACACTATAAAATTTACGTAGTTCTTTCATTAAGACTGTCAACTCAATTTACACGGTGAGATATCTTTATTTTAGTCATTGTGATAGAATAATTTTCTTTCATTTGTTTGTTGCTTTTATTTATGGATTTAAAAAATAATATATGGTGTATTCTGCATTTTGCATTAATAATTAATACTTAGAAATTGCAAATTATTAGAGTAAGCCTCCATATGGACATGTTCATAATTATGGCTGTGTGTTTTGAACTCTTGTGAGGAATATAAACTTGGCAAATATCAAGGTGAGATTATTCTTAAAATGATTATTGATTATTCTTAAATTGTTAAATGAGAAGATTTGCTCCCAGTAAAGAACGCTACACACAACAAACTTTGTATGTACTTTCTAACTGTGAGTATATGTGGATAGACTGTCTAGAGTAGCTTTTGCTGCTGTTTATATTTTTATCTTAAAGTAGAAAGAGAAGGCTGGAAAGGAAGAGTAAATAAATGGGACGATCATAATGGGGTGGAAGTGGACGAGGAGGAAGAAGCTGGAAGAGGAAGCAGATAAAGACATCAGTGAAAAAATGTTGCTAGTGAAGACTGAGTACATTGGAATCAACCTAAATATTTGCAGATAAATAATATGCAAAATTTTCATAGATTTTTAAAAACTATGAAATAGTTTGAATAATTGAATAAGGGTAGTTTTCCAGAGAGACTGTTGCATGATTGATAAACATCCAGAACTTTCTCTCAATACTATCACACAAAATATGTTTTTTGAAAGGTCTTGGGTCAGTATCTTTAGTACATTATAAATTTTGTTCCTTTTTTCTTTGTTTAGAGAAATTTGATTAAAAAGAGACAGAGGAATAAAACAATATGTTGCAGAAAGAATGCAAACTTCTCTAGAGAGAAATGAGTGCCTTCTGTGCACTAACAGAAAAGGTTTGAGGCTGGCATTGCACTTAGATGAACAAAACAACATCTACAACTTCTAAATTAATACACAGAACTTTTAGGTATTGTAGAACAATGAAACTAGTGTTCCTGATACCACAATGGTAAAATGCTATTTTCATACATTTCTCAAAAGTTATAGGAGTTAAAGTAGTCAGGAATGACACCCACTATAAAATATGGGTGCTGGGTACAACAAAGGGGAAATGCAAGTTAATAACCTGTATGTACTGTATGTGACACTCATTGCTGCAACACATCTGGTAGTAAGGGGATTGTGTATGTCGAGCCTGATAGATAAATGGGAATCATCATTTGTACTTAGTTTTACTATAAATAGAAACTCCTCTAAATCTTCCTAATATAAATTTCATATTTGATATATAATATTTGTGCGTATTATTTGTGTGTAGTAGTATTACATGTCCAGATGTATTATATGTCCAGATCCTAGTATTACATGTACAGATAGGCTGGACATGTAATGTGATTTGGAGACGACCTCTGGACTAGAGCCGTTACCGACTGGATCCCACCGGCTGTCACGTGGCTGCCCACCTACAAGATGGTCAGACTTCTTCATCAAGATCCTGACTTAATGGTTTGAGGCTCTTTGTATTCCTGAAGCAACCAGATGCCATTGGGCTACACTGGCACGTGATAGGGTCAAATGGAAATACTACTGGCACCCACTCGAGCAAATCAACAAATAACGGGATGTCAAGTGATCAAGTGATCAAGTGATTTTGTGTATGAATAGTTAGAAATTTGTTGTAAAGCACTATTATAGCTAACTATGTGGTTCCCTGACATAATCTCTGAGCACAGCCAGACATACTTCATCTCCTACCCTAAAAAATAAGTGTTTATTAAAATAGGTATTGTAAATCCAGACACATAGATAAAAGTGAATTAAATTTATTTTAAATTATTCTTGAATTTATTATAACTTTGATATTTTATTTTCTTTTTGTGTAATTCTTTGGAAGTAGTATGTCATATGTTGACATCTGTATATAGTACAATAAATTGCAACTAAAAAGTTTTATTCTGTCCTTCCACATACAATATGCATATTTCCGCAATAACCCCCTCCCTTTATTTCTCTCCTTTCTAGTAAAAACTGTTTTTTTTTATGCTGTTACATTTTATTTCTTGTCTATTTACTTAATTTTTTTGGTTTCAGTTCTCTGTTCTCTGCATTTAAAAAATCATGTGGGATTGTCTTTTCTTGTCTGGCATATTTCTTTAAGTGTGGTACTATGTTCAATCATCTTATTACAAATAGAAGAATTTTATCTCTTTCTATTACTGGGTAGCATTCATTTAGTATGTATTCAATATGACTCAGATTTAAATATTTTAACTGTGACTTTCACATGGAACTGTTTTCAAAATACTAACTTTCCACCTCCATTCCTATAAAGTTAAAAAAGTGAAAACCTCTCATTATCCTATCATTTTAAGAGAAAGTCGAATCAAGAAATGAAATAAGTACAATTAGTTTTCAGAAATACTATATTTTACAGAGCAAAAGGAATGATATACTTTAGGTTATAAAATTTACTTACTGGTTCACTGTCACTGTCTTCCCATTCATTATAGATTTGCTTCGAGTGGGCCCCAGTAACATCTCCATATGTCCTGTCTCAAGCTAGTAGAGCCCAAGGGCATCTGCTTGCTCCAGGAATATAAAGAGCCTCAATCCATTCCGAATGAGGAATGACTCCAGGTCACTGAGTGCATTACTTACTGGTTAGCATTTATAATTAGAATTCTATGATTTTTATTTTAATTGGTTTGTATAAAGTGTTGATCATTTAAAAATTTTTCTAAACTGCAGCTGTCTAGGATTTTCACTAGCAGTATTCCTTCCATATGTACTTTTACTTCATTTTATTTTTAAATTCAATTAGTGATATCTTCATTATATGTTTAAAAGAAATTTATGTTTTCCCTTTAGTTTCTCAGGAATTAGGAGACACTACACAGATTACTAGGAGGCATTGATTATATTTAATCTATTTTATTAGTTTTTAAAAGTTATAGATTATTCTTATAAGAACTCTCTAGCATTTCTCAGAGACCTCGGCCACTCCCAGCAAAACCAGGTCTTCCTTGTTGGCCTGATGATTTGGTGTTGGAGCCCAGTGATGAGTTGCTCCTCAGTCCCTGAGTCTGGCGGTCAGCAGGGCCACCAGAACTCTAGCGGAGACAAATATGCTTGATGAACAACACATTTAGTACATGACAACAGTGAACACATTATAATCTCTTATCTTAGAAAATCACAAATCGGGCCAGAGTGATAGCACAGAGGCGAGGACATTTGCCTTGCACGTAGCCGGCCGGGTTCCATCCTTGGCATCCCACATGGTCCCCAGAGCACCGCCAGGAGTAATTCCTGAGCATAGTCTGGTATACGCAAAAAGCAAAACAAAAAAAGAAAAGAAAATCACAAATGAAATATGAATTTAGATTTTGTCATTAAGAGTGCTAATTAGTTTATGTTCAAAACATATTTAATTAGCTTTTCCCCCATTTATCTAGCAAGCCTTCCCACAGTTCTGAGAATTTCTGATAATTCATATGAATTATTTACAACCAGTGGTTACTTATTTAATAAATCATTGGTGTTATGTTGATTTTTAAAGCCTTGTTCAAACAGGCAGCAAAGAATCACCTCCTGTCTAGCTCCATCATCAGAATTGATATGTTGGCTTTCTGAGGATAGCTCCGGTTTGATAATGCACTGTCATGTCGGCTTCTATTCATGATTTGTCAACAGTTCACAAAAAGCCCAAATGAATGATGAATGAACTGCTGGTGCTGATTCAAAGAAAAGCACCATAAATCAAGCAATCACACATGCGTCTGCTTTACTGCAGCCACAGCTTCATCAGGAGAGAGGAATCTCGATGAGCATGGCAATCAGCAATTGACAAAACAGACTCTCAACTGGCACTTCCCTTTTTAGACATCTTAAAGTATTAGGTGTTGATTAATTTAACAGCAAAGTAGAGGTAAGCCAAATTGATCCCTGAGACAATTGCATAACAGCTCTGGGCATCAGCAAAGTTACTGAAATGAGGAATTAAGATTAAATAAATAAGCTGTTTTATATATATATTTATATTTATATACATATATCTATATATATAGTGTATATATGATGCTTAAATAAAGTAATACATAATGACTATTTTAAGTAAAATTAATATTTTAGTGATTTAAGTAATAAAAATAATTTACTTCACTAGTGGTATAAAATTAAAAGTGTTTCAAATAAAGACTTAAGCTTGTAAATTTTCTATTTAAGCAATTTAAGTTTGATTTCTTTTTTCGGTATATGCTAATAAATTTTATTGCTTCTATTATATCTAGAACCTAATAGTATCAAAATTTACTAGAAATATAATACAATACAGTAGATACAAACAAGGGATTGTCAGTCACTGTTTTTGGATTTGAATTTGGGCCCGGGGAGATAGCCCAGCGGGTAGGGCGTTTGCCTTGCACGCGCGGCCGGCTCATGCCGGCCTGGGTTCGATCCCCGGCATCCCATATGGTCCCCCGAGCACCGCCAGGGAGTAATTCCTGAGTGCAGAGCCAGGAGTAGCCCCTGAGCATTGCCGGGTGTGACCCAAAAAGCAAAAAAAAAAAAAAAAAAAAAAGAAATATAATACAGTAGATACAAACAAGGGATTGTCAGTCACTGTTTTTGGATTTGAATTTAGGGTTCCAATGTAAACTAGTTTGCAGACAATGGATATATTGCAGTTTTGTAATTACAAAAGGGTGATAATAATCATAAACATCGTGGAAGGTCCAAATCTCATTTCTGTTTTCTTTACCTTTCATAATCCTATATTTTATTGAGGCATAATTACAACACTATTAATATTGTAGCTTTACACTTGTAATACTACCTTACCACACCTTTAGAAAGGTTTTGATGCCTCTCGATATTTGATATTTTGAGACAATTTTACTAATTTTAAATAATTTTAAAAGTTTTTGATATATCCATTTAATAATTTTTCATTATTTTACTTAAGCATGCATGAGATTTAAGATTTAAATAATGGTTTTAAAAAATAAAAAATGTAAATAAAATCAAAGAAGATTGTTTAAGAGTAAAATTAACAATTAGGTTGACACAATAAAAGAAAAAGTGAGAATATCCTAATAATAAAAGCGTAGTTGTTAGTTATAATAAATAGGAGTAACACAAATTTTTAAAGAGAATGTAATGAACAACTTTATATAAATTCATTTAATAATCATGAAGAACTGGACATAATCTAAGACTAACACAAACTTCCAAAAGTAATTTGGAACAAAATCTAAATTAACAAACAAAAAAAAATCAATGTTTTCCCAAACACTAATACCAGATGGATTCACTAGTTATATCCTGCAAAAAATTTAAAATTTAACATATATTTATATAAAACATCCAATTGGGCAAGAAGGAATATACATCAAAATATTAAAAGATTTTATAACCATCAATTTTATAATGCGCAACCGTGAAAAATTAAAACAAACATCGCTTAAGTTTCAGCATGACAAGAATATTCACTCTCACCACTGCTTTACAACAGTGCTAGAATTCCAGCAATAAGTAGACAAGAAAAAATCAAATAATGACTTCAAACATAGTAAATATGTCTAATACTATGAAGGACATTAGATAAAAATAGTGAACCTAAAGATTCTGCTAAAATAAATAATGGATCAGTAGAATACCTTGGTAAACTACCAGATGAATGCATATACAGAATTCTGTAGCATTTAAATGCATAAGCAGTGAAATAGAAGGAAAACAAATCATAATAATATCCTAGTCAAAGTTAGATAAAATAAAATCACTTCCTCAATAGGAATTAACAAGGGAGGTAAATGACCTCCACAAAACAACATAAATTATTGTTAAAATAAAAAAAGGGGAAGATTCTGGAAATAAATGAAGTGTTAAAGCACATTCCTGAATAGGTGAGGTTGTAGGCTCGATCCCCAGCATCAAATGCTTCTCACATCCCTTTAAAGTACAACCAGGAGTTTCACTCACTACAAGAAACAAGGAAAACAGGGGCCAGAGCGATAGCCCAGCAGGTAGGGCGTTTGCCTTGCACACGGCCGGCCTGTACCGGCCGGGTTCGATCCCCGGCATCCCATATGGTCCCCGAGCACCGCCAGGAGTGATTCCTGAGTGCAGAGCCAGGAGTAACCCCTGAGCGTCACCGGTGTGACCCAAAAAGCAAAAAAAAAAAAAAAAAAAAAGAAACAAGGAAAACAAAATACAGAGGAAAAAATACACTGGTAAACTGAAATAATTCTCATTTAAAATATCCCTACAGATTCAATGCCATTTGTATCAAAAGTTCACTAATATTCTCAAAGAAGTATAGTATAGAACTTTTTATAAAGCAACAAATTACAAAAAATATCTGAAGCACCTTTTAAAACAACAAAAGCACACAAAGCTATAACAAATCAGTATGATTGCAGGATAATAGAAATATATATAGAATCACAAAACTAGAAACACACACATATGCATATAAGAGCATAAAATGGAAAATAAGACCAAGAACATAAAATGGTAAAGGAAAGTCTCTTTTTAGAATATTATGTATATAATATTATATATAATTCATAGAAAAGCTACACTAATCTCCACATAAAACATACAAAATACCAAAATCTATTAAAGATTTTGAAATAAATCTCCATAATATAAAATACATGAAAGAAACACTAGAAAATTTCCATGATATTGTGCTCAGTGATTTAACTGAAGATTCTATTTCAACATCATAGAAAACAAAAGCAGAAAATTATATGAAACTGAATAGCCTTTGCACAATGGAAGAAAAAAGCTACCAGTAAATTAAAGACATTGTACTAAATGAGAAAAAAAAAATCTGCAAATCTGCATGTCATACATCTGACAAAGGACTAATATCCAAGATATATAAAATGTCAAGAAATTCAACTTGAACAATAACAAAAAATGGGAAAAGCTCATTAGACACTTATTCAATAAAGACAAATGACTAAGAAGTATATGAAAAATAAAAAAATATCATCTTCATTTATTACTTCAGAAATATGGAAAGTATGAGAAAGACATATGAAGAATGATCAGAGCTGAAGAAGGAGAGAAGCTCTTGCCTTGAATGCTACAGACCTTATTCCCTTCTGGCACCTCATATAACTCTCCATGCACCACCAGTAATGATCCAGGAAACAGGACCATGAGTAAGTCCTAAGGACATCTTGGTATAACTCAGCAATCTCCCAACATCTATTTGGAAAAATCAGAAATGTGTTGTTGATAGTTTTGTTGAGAAGAAACAAGCCTAATAAATATATGCTGTTGGTAGGAATATAAACACAAATGAAAAGATGATATAATGGGGCTCGCTCAATGCTTTCTATTTATATTTTTATTAAGATACCATGATTTAAAAAGTTATTCATAGTTGATTTTTATGCATAGATGTTTTACACCAGTCACTACCATATATCTACTATATGTTCCAGTAAATGTTCTCTTAGTTATTCATCCACATCATATGAAAAATATTTCAGCAATATATATCATTCCTATACCCATTGCAATAACTTCGGTACCAAACAACCGGTGTCCAGCTATGTATGGCAAGGTGTGCTATGTATAAGACTATAAGAAAAGAAGATATCTTGCCATCTGTGAAATATGCATGAGCCAAATGGTTGGTTTTTCTTTATGTAAAATTTAGAAAAGCAAGGGTGTCAGTGAACTCTCCAAATTTGTCATGTGCTAAGCAGATCACAACCTAAAATATAAGACTATATGTATATGTACATATATATATATATATGTGTGTGTGTGTGTGTGTGTGTGTGTGTGTGTGTGTGTGTGTGTGTACAGTAAACACGCACACACTGTCTACACTAATAATATTTACTTGTACAAAGCTGAAAAAAAGTTCATCTTAATATAGGCATCTTTCTATCGGCCTTACTCCTTGCTCCACCTACCACTACCTTGCTGGCTTGCTGCCCCTCAGCAGGTTCTTCCCTTCTTACCTGCCTTTTTACCCTTTTATTTTTTCTTCCTGTCCTGGATGGACAAACCCTACTCACTACCTTTATTCTTTAGCATTTCACTTTGCCTCCTGGGGCTCTATAGGCAGTTCTCTTGTTAGTTTGAGATGACCTGAGACGAAAAGAATTTCTGCCTGAGACGAAAAGAATACTCTCCTCCTTAATATCCCAGAATTTTTCACAGTGGGTAGAATTGGGAGTGGTCTTTTTGAAAACTCCTTTTCTTGACCTCTGTTCCTACTGGATCTTCTCTTGGAAGATGGGGCCAGCCTTCTCTGGTCTGGGATAGCCTTGGTCTTGGCTCCTGTTTCTGCACTGTGGGCTTTATGCAGTAGTCCTAGGAATTTCATTGCCCTGGGTATTCTCCTACCTATCTGTCTACATCAACTCGATATTTGAAAAATGGCCATTTTTTTTGGTTTAGTTTGTTATTGATGCAAGTTTCATGATGGTGTCTCTGTGTTGGTCCATGGTTCTAGGTTCTTCAATATTTAAATGGTGAAAATAGTGAGTAATAATAATGCTCAGACTCAGAGTTGTAAGGTAGGAAAGTTATTCGAAAGTAGAAGAAAAAGGGAAAGAATTCCCCAAATGGGGAAGTGGGTTTTTTATAGGAGTACTTTGTCTTTGTGTTACAGAGAGTGCAGGAAGCTAAAACTAAGGGTTTGTTTTGTAGACTCTTTTCATGATAATTGGGCTCTTTTGACAAGAATGATACAGGCTCAGACTGATCCTTTTCCGCCTGGCCTGGCCAATTGCCTTAGGTATCACCCATTATCTCAGCCTCCAGGGCATAATTTCACATTGCACAATTAGTAGCTCCCTATGGATCTGAAAGAGTCCAGGGATTGGCCAGAGAAGGGGAGGAAGTAAGAGAAAAAAAAAGAAAAATTGTAGATGAGCAGTCAAAAGTGGGACAGCTTAGAGCTCCTGACTAGGGTAAACTGAGGCTCCCTCTATCTTCTTCTTTTCTGAACTTTTTTTTTCTGTGAGGCAGACAAGTGTTGTGTTACCCTTTGTTCACAGCCCTCTATCTCCTACTTGCCAGACTTGGGTTTTGTATTGCAAATTAAAGATTGTTTCTCTCTTTACTGTAGGCTCTTTGCATACTCTTATGCTAGAGTAAAGATTTTTTTTTTTTTGTATAGACACAGGAAGACAGTTAAGGCTATGCATTTGTGACATAGGAGCTAATTTTTTTTTCTTTTGGGTCACACCCAGCGATGCTCAAGAGTTACTACTGGATCTTCTCTCAGGAATTATTACTGGCTGTGCTCAGGGGGACCATATGGGGTGCTGGGGATCGAACCTAGGCAGCCTATGGAGTCCAGGAGCTGCATGCAAGGCAAATGCCCTTCCTACTGTGCTATTGCTCTGGCCCCCATAGGAGTTAATTAACTCTGAATTAGTTATTCCTAGGAATCCATCATATTTCTAATTTAAAACCTCAGTTTCCTAACTGAATCTAATTTCTTATACCTCAAAAAAAAGGGCCCCATCTCAGGACTGAATTGACTCAGGGCAAGCCATGAATAAGGTACCCTGGCCTTGACATGAGGCCTGAGCAATGTAATAAGCTAAGAGTACAGTACGGAAAAAACTCTGTCCTGACCAAAAGATAAGCAATAGATTAAAAGGGCCCTGTGTTGGGCGGGAAAATAAATAAATAAAAGGGCCTTGTGGGTGCTAGGAATAAACACACATGGACAGAGGAATATAGTCTGGCATATATGGCAAAAGCCCACTGGAACAGATACCCTGTAAATTTAATCCTGGGTGTATATAATTGCCAGTATCTCTTACTGTATTTATACAAAATGACTAGAAATTTCTTTTGATTTCTTTTGGGAGTCACATACTCCCCAAATGCTCAGGGGTTACTCCTGGTTCTGCACTCAGAAATTATTCCTGGTGGTGCTCGGGAGACCATATGGGATGCCAGTATCAGGATCAAACTCAGTTTGGCTTTGTTGTAGGCAGGCAGACAGGGGGCGCCACATGGCAATAAATTCCTGAAGAAGAGCTCCAGAGCCACACCTGATTGAAAGCCCAAAACCAAACTTGATAAGGCCATATCAACAATAGACCCTGGAGGAAGGAAAGGCCAAAAGGAATGTGTAAATCTCCTGAGGGAGATGAATCAGCCTTCCCGCCCAGGACCCAGCTCAAGGAAGACCCCAGGACATTCCAGTCAAAGAAGACCACTACCAAAGTCTACTCCCTTGGCAACGGGCCCTAGCAACCGAGGTTGAAGCCCCATATGGGAGTAACTTGGGGAGAAATCTATAAAAGCCGTCCTGACCAAAGGACGGCGAGCACATGCTGCCTGGGTACACATGTTGCCTGTGCGCTATGCTGCCTGAGCACGTGTGTTGCCCGCATCTCCCCTCTTGAGATGTGTACTCTCTCTTTTACTCGCGCTCTCCGCCTTTGGAGCAGCCCGCTTTCTCCCCTTGGAGCGCCGTTACTCTTTCCTTTTCTTTCTCTCCCTCCCCCTCACCAAAAACCTCCTCAATAAAATCTATTTTACTTCACTGCTCGTCGACTCCTGAAAATTCTTTTTCTGCGAGGAAGACAAGAACCCTCGAGGCAGACCTGGGTAAGGCCTAGGACTGACTTTCCTTTCCTGCAAAGAGCAATTCCTCGCTCTAGCCTGAGTCCGTGGCTCCCCGAGAAACCTCGGGTGGTGGGGATCAACTCCCGTGCCTAGAGATCAAGCGGGCATCAGGCGTGGCTTGACGGCCACCTCGTGGGGCTGGTGGGGCTCAGGCCCACGCCGTGCAGGGGCTCATCGCAGACTTTATCAGTCCTTAGCCTGCCCAGCGGGTCCCGGGTGGCAGAGGCGGCTGGGGGGAGAAAGCGACCATCTCTCTCTCCTTCCTGCCTCACATAAGTCACCCGTGGGGTCCACCTGCAACAGCTTCATACAAGGCAAATGCCCTCCTGCAGTGCTATCACTTGGCCCCTAGCAACAGCCTATGAGGAGGAAAAGCTAAAGTAAGCAGTCTTGGCATTCTCTTTCTCAGAATCTCTTTAATTTCTCTGGAAATCAAAGTCCCCACTAACATATATCTCTGTTATGACTTTCCATCATGCTGTAATTTCTGCAGCAATAAGCCTTCAATCCCTTAAAATTTGCAGAATGGAAAGCCACTCTGCTCTGGCAAGGGTCCCTAAAAGTGCCAGAGCATTAGAACAGATTTCTTCATCAATGGACTCCCTGCTGCTCCCTGTGTCTCAGGAGTCTGAACTAACCTTAGAAATGAGCATTTTGGTTCACATTTGGAAATGCTCAGATGTTGTCCTATCTCTGCACTCAGTAATTGCTAGTGTCAGTGCTCGGGGTCATATGGGATGCCGGAGACAGAACACAGGTTGGCTGCATGCAAGGCAAATACCCTACCTGCTGTACTATCACTATGGCCTGGATAAACACTTGAAAAATGGAAATAGATACCTTCCTAACAACATATGAAAAGGTTAATTTTAATGATAATGAAAGAATGGCCCCTTGCCCACAGAACACAAAGACAGGAACCAGAGGTAACTGATAAAATGCAGGTAACTGATAAAATGATGGCTCAACTGAAAGTAACTGATAAAATGATAGTTCGACAAGAGCACAGCAGGAAGGGCCTTAAGCAAATAATTCCAGGGAGGGCTACAAGGCAAACATTCCCGAGAGGTCGCGTCTGATGTCCCCCTCTGTATTTGGTACGATACCTGACTGGTGGGTAATGGTTACCTGGTGCAGAGTGATTGGCTGCCTGCGCGCGAACCTTGATGTAATATTTTAAACCTATTGAATAGTTATGCGCGGGCTTTTCTGTAGCGCCGGAATTATTCCTTAAAAGATCGTCCCTGGAAGGGCTCGGGGCTCTTAGCCACTGACCGCTTGGGGTCATGCTATGAGCCCGAGTATACTCGCTTATTAATAAAACCCTTGCTTTTGCATAGGACTTGGTCTCTCAGAGTTTTCCCTTGGTAGGTGCGGCGCTCCAAGGCTCCCATCAGTCACCCCATCGGGTGGCCAACCCTTACATTTGGGGGCTCGTCCGGGATCCGGGAGCCAAGGACCCCACCTGCCTCGAGCACCCTGACAAGACCATCCTGGGTAAGTGGACGTCCTAAGTCTGATTCTGGGTGCTGGCTTCTGTAGTGACTGTCGGATCGAGGGGTCGGTAGGGCGTGAGCCTCGCCCCACTCCTCTCCCCGACTGTGGTGGATAGACGTGTCCTAAAACCACAGGTCACAGCCCTGGGGGACGCCCCAGTGGTGGTGGAGATCCGGGGATACCCGGACTTCCTCCGTCTGGCGGGAGGAAGGTGCTGCAGCGGCCCTCCCAGGTCTGGCGGGAGGAAAACGGTACCGCTTTCCTCCCAGGTCTGGTGGGAGGAAAATGGTTTCGCTTTCCTCCCAGGTCTGGCGGGAGGAAAATGGTTTCGTTTCCTCCCAGGTCTGGCGGGAGGAGAGCAGTGTCTTTCCTCCCAGGTCTGGCGGGAGGAAAACGGTTTCGCTTCCTCCCAGGTCTGGCGGGAGGAAAACGGTTTGTTTCCTCCCAGGTCTGGCGGGAGAAAAGCGGTGTCTTTCCTCCCAGGTTGTTAGTGAAACTGTCAGGTTTTTACCAAGCTCAAATCAACCCCCCTAGACCCTTGCCTCTGTCGTGTCTGTGGAAAACTCATTTAGGTGTGTTATTATAGTTCAGTGTTCTTCTGTCTCTTCTGACTTTCTTACTGTACCCTGAATTTCTCTCTCCTGCCTCACTGGCCATGGGGCAGACTCCTTCTACTCCTCTTTCTCTGACCTTTTATTCAGCAGAATGGCCGACTCCGTCTGGGGGGAAGGGAGACACGAATGCCTCCTTCCTCCTTCCAAGTCGAGAGTGAGAAAAGTCCGGGTTCGAGTCCCGGCCTCAGGGTGAGTCCTGAGAAGACCTAGGTTTGTAACCCAGAAACAGCAGGTTGGCGCCCAACACCGAGGATTCTCTTGAGCTCATCACAGCAGTCTAAGAAAACCTGTTCGAACAAAAAATTCCAAATCCAGATTGTGAAAGTGGTGAGTGTGGGGTGAGTCTGAGTGAAAGGAGGACCGGTCCGCGTGATTGAAAAGAGTGTGAAACTGTGTGAAGTAATCTCTGTCCTATTTGTAATTGTGACCTGTGTATGTTTGGTTATTGACATCATGTACCCCAAAAAATTGCATTTCTCTCCCCTTCCCGCCTCACATAAGCTACCAGTGAGGTATTTTGGCTACTGCAGCAGAACATTGCAGTGAGTGGCTGCGAGGAGTTCCACCAGAAGGAGATAATCAGTGAAAATCTGCAAAGAAGGTATGCTGCTCCCTCGGAAATCTCTAGGGGGAACAGGGGAGGAATGTTATAACCTCTGTGTGAGTGAGTGTGTGTATGAGCACCCTGATAGGTCTTCCTATCAGGCGTGAGTCTGTGGCTCCACGACCGGCACCCTTAAGGTCCCACAAAGGTTATGGAGCCCAAGTGGGCTGTCTGCTAGGAAGAACATATGGTCTATGGTGGCGCTGACCTAGTGGTCAGCCGCAAGTCACAACTGCTGAGTCCACTACGGCTAAGTTCTTCACCAGTAGACAAGCAACTGAATGGTCTCTGTAAATCGGTACCCTCTCCTTTGTCTGTCTCGTCACCTATGGAGCTTGCATGGGAGGAACGGGAGGAAACTCACTAGTGAAAGATTCTAGGAGACCATATTTCAGCAGTCCCTTTCCCTTTCTCCCCTTACTAGTGAGAAAAATGGCTAGAGCACACCTGGAGGTCAATTAAAACGTAAACAAGGTCTCTAGCAGCTTTTGCCCCAGGCAAAGAAAAAAAAAAGGGTAAAAGGCTAGGAAGGAAAACCTCTCACCAAGACAGAAAGGCAGAATCTAGTAAGAAATTCAGCAAACATCAGCAAGGCCACAGAAGGTAGCAAGCAAGCAAGACAGAACTTTTCTTCTCCCGATCTCTTGGAAGCCCATGGCAGGTTAGGTCCAGCTCCACACACAGGTTGTGGTCGTGGTGGATGCCCGGGAGGGCCCCAGGGACACCTGTAGTAATGCGGAGATCACTGATCGAGATGTCCAGAGCGTAATGATTCTCTGAATTAGTGGCCAGCATGTGAGGGGTTAGAGTCCCCTCTGAAGTGGCCAATATGGAAGGGGTTAGGGTCCCCCTTGGGTTGCTTGTTAAAACAGTGAACCTCCAAAGCGTCTTAAGGATCTTTGTAATAACACGTGGCCTGAGTATATATCTAACATCCAGGCCTTCATGGTATTGTACCAAGCTTTGCAAAGAAAAGAAAAATGTCAGATTTACTGTACGTGTGTCTTGGAATTAAAGGAACCAGAACAGGACCCCACACCAACTGCACAGGCAGGGAACAGAGACTGGTGCAGGTGAAAAACTGGACAAGGCGAGGTCCAAACTGGTGGAGCAGGGCTATTTGCCCTGGGGGGACTGCCCTTCCTTTCTCAGTCTCTCAGTTTCCTCTACCCTTCCAAAAGTGTCAAATCATAACTAAAGGTCAATTAATCAACTGTATATGTATGTGTGTGCGTGTGTGGTGGCCATCAATTGTTTGCAGTTGTCTTGTCTGTGTGAAACGTTAAAGTGCTAAATGAAACCAAGTTGAAATCAATAGCAAATTGCTGAGCCAGGGATAGGCAATGTGTTCCAAACTGAGTGTTGAACAGGAGAAATTGACATGTTCAATCTAAATCTTATGGTAAAAAGTTAAAAGGTCTAATTGTAAAACCTTTTAAGTGTTCCTGATCCCTGAAATTCTCTCTGCTCCCGAACTTGTGCTGTTTAAAAGGGTGGGAGCTAGAGCCAGAGTCAGCAAAAAGATAAAAACTTTGTAAGATAGTGCAGAGCTTTACCTCATAAGTTTTGGTTAAATTCTAATAAGAAATTAGGCCGCTTTTGAAAAATTAACTAAGGTACAAGAACTGTTGCAATTAAATCAAAAAAGGTCTTGTGTTTCATGAAAAATTGGTAGTTCAAATGTTTCTTTTTATGTTGGTACATATTCGTTTTATTTCTGCAATAGGGTAATCACCTCAGCCTGATAAATCTGGTAGAATTCCAGAGTAGCCCTTGCTGGAGAAAAAAAAAAAAAGGTGAATCTCTTTAACATTCAAGGAGCTAAGAATGTTCGTTTAAATTTTGTGGTTTCTAAACATAAAAAATTAAAAGAACTGTAAAAAGTAAATGACAGCGATCAGTTTTTCTTTTTCAGACTTTGTTTTTAGTCTGCCCGGTATGTGCTATTATTGAGATAGTCTTAATACATGTGAGCTTTGCCAACAGGTATCAACCTAGTCTTTACCTTGAAAGTCTTAGTTATTCACAAGTGTGAAATCTTTATTGTTACTAGGTAGTAATCTTTTGGGTATTTTAACTTTGCATTGTTTGTGTTCCTAAAAACTGAAATTCTAAAAATAAAATTTTAAATGTTTTCTGGATAATTTCTAATATAAAGTGAACCTTTGCCAAGCATAAATTCAAATAAACTTTAATTGTAAGCGTGTCAGCCTCTTAAATATGTATGGAACTGATTTAATGCTTTACAGTAGTTTTTGCTATGCTAAATGAAATAATAATTAGCAACCTGTTTCCAAATTTGGGAGATTAATTTGTATTGAGCTCTGTAAAATAAGGAAGCTAATACCTTTAGGGTATAACTATAGAAAGTCTAGATAATACATTTTAAGTAACAGAAAAATAATAAATGGAGATGTCTGTGGGAAAAAGAAAGGAATTCTGTTAAAGTGAAGGCTTGTTTTTACACGAAAGTTACAGGACAGAATAAATGTAAAGGAATGTGTAGAAGGTCGGAAAATGTTAAGTAAACAAACTATGAAACTCTTTTCTGAAAAATTGTTCTAGTACCTTTTTGGTAAAATCTATGGAAAAGACATTAGACAAACGGTATGGACTCCTGTTACAGTGCTCCTAAAAATTAGTAATTAGGGTTTTAACATGAAATTAAATAAGTTAGAATACTGTTAAACTGTATGCTCTATTTCAACAGGACTTTATGCTTCTTTTAAGCAGTTCCAACAGCAAATTGGTGTATTGCACTTCGTTGTAAGTAAAATGTAATATATGCTTTTCTCTCTTTACACCTTCAGTATGTTTTTAATGGTTTACGGCACTGTGTTGGTTTGCATAAACTCAAACAAAATATTTCCTCTCTGTAATAGGGCCTAGTCCTCTTGCAGACAGGAAAGGCAGTATGGGACCCCAAGGCCCTCTTCCAGGGAAAATAGAAGTCAAAGGGATTGGTCTAAATGACAAAAGCATGTAGTTAACAGGTACAGCTGCAAGTACCCTACAAACCTCAGGGAGACCCTAGAGGCAGGCTGGCTGAAAAAAGAACCGAAAATCATCTCTGCTGTGAAGAACAAGGAATCTGCCAGTCTGTGGTGACTGACAACTGCCTGGGCCATGCAACAAGGACAGCTGCTGCAGGAGGAAATGGCTTCAGCCCCAAAGAGGGATGTTGTCACGCTCTGCTCAACCCAGTGGAAGAGGCCCGAGGTCACCTGTAGCTCATCATGGAACCTGATCTTCATGGCCAAGCCTGAGGTAGCCCTGACGTAACAGGTAAAGACATTAAAATACCATGATTGGTGTTGGCCTGCTCTGTCTCAGCCAATTCCCAGGACTTCTTAGTAGTAACGGGGTACCCTAAGTGGAGAGTTCTCCAGTCTTGCTGTGTTTATGCAAAAGAACCAGTCAGGTTTATTAAGTCATTTAACAAATTTAAAGTAAAGGTGGAGAGAAAACCATATTTCTATAACTTTTGTAAAGATCAGATTCTAAATCTACAGAAAGGTAATTAAATAAATGTATCCAAATAGGCTTGATTTAAAGGTAACCCCATGGCTAATCCAGTTGCTTAAGTTTGCTAATAGGCCAAGGGTTTTCAAGTTAGCATCCAAATTGGTTGGATGTTTATTCTTAGTTCTATAAGTACACAGTCATTTAAAAATTCTAAGATTCATAAGAATTTTAAAAGTTTTTAATTCTTAAGCCATCATGGTACCAATACCTCATCCAGTAACATTAGGAAATAACAATTGTCCATGGGAAGGGACAAAACAGGGCAGTTTAGAGAAACTCAGAACTGTGTTTTATGTGTCATAAATCTTAAGAATCGACAGTTTGACTTTGTGCAAAAATTCAGATGATCAGCATATAGTCATCTATTGGTTCTAACACATTCAGTGAGAGGGGCAAGGCTTTTCTATGTTGTACAAAAAAGCCAAAAAGGTGACTTGGTGTTTCTATAAAAAAAAAAAATCTGGACACAAAATGTTTGCTTCAATTTTGTGTTACCTTAACACTGTGTTTTCTAAAACAGCAAAGTATTCTGCCCTCACTAGGGCAAAGAGGGACTTTTTAGTCCTCCAGGGCCTAATCATTTCTAAGTAATGTTCTTAGCCTAATTGATCTGATCTTTTCTTGCAGATAATAATAACTTCAGAAAATCTGATCCATTCATTGCATTGCATGGGACCCATTTGGAGATTTCACCCCTTGGACAGGCAGGGTCTACAGTCCCTTTGTCAGCATGAAGCAGCTCCAGAAGATGGACCTTCACCCATTTTCCCTTAAAAATATAAGGCGGTGAAATCTCTTAAAAGAAATATGATGTGGATAAATTGACAGGAAAGGGCCCCGTGGCAGTGAAGCAACCTAGTCTACGAAAAGTGCCGCTTCTACGCAGACCACTCTGGAATAGTGAAGGAAGCGCGGAGAGTGTGGTTGGAGTCTTGGTTCGCGCAGTCCCCTGAATAACTACCTTGCTTTCAGCCCTAGCCGGGCCCCTCATCATATTCTTATTAATTTTGACAGTTGGGCCTTGCCTCCTTAATAGGCTACTTGCGTTCATCAGAGACCGGGTGGGTGAAGTCAAGTTGTTAGTACTCAGGCAACAGCATCAGGCCCTACGGAGTAAAGGCCTCTAATGGTCTCTAGGATTAGAGAACCCCCATAAGAAAAGGGGGAATGAAAGAATGGCCCCTTGCCCACAGAACACAAAGACAGGAACCAGAGGTAACTGATAAAATGCAGGTAACTGATAAAATGATGGCTCAACTGAAAGTAACTGATAAAATGATAGTTCGACAAGAGCACAGCAGGAAGGGCCTTAAGCAAATAATTCCAGGGAGGGCTACAAGGCAAACATTCCCGAGAGGTCGCGTCTGCTGATGCCCCCCTCTGTATTTGGTACGATACCTGACTGGTGGGTAATGGTTACCTGGTGCAGAGTGATTGGCTGCCTAGCGCCGCAGACCTTGATGTAATATTTTAAACCTATTGAATAGTTATGCGCTGGGCTTTTCTGTAGCGGAAATTATTCCTTAAAAGATCGTCCCTGGAAGGGCTCGGGGCTCTTAGCCACTGACCGTTTGGGGTCATGCTATGAGCCCGAGTATACTCGCTTATTAATAAAACCCTTGCTTTTTGCATAGGACTTGGTCTCTCAGAGTTTTCCTTGGTAGGTGCGGCGTTCCAAGGCTCCCATCAGTCACCCCATCGGGTGGCCAACCCTACAATATCAAATACATTATATAAGAAATTACAAAATATATTGAGTAAAACATATCCAGTACTCTCCAGGATCTGGACTTCAGAGGTGTTTTCAATAACTTGATTTCACTGGCAATAATAACAAAAGCAAAAATAAACCATGTTAACTTGGTTATAACTTGAAGTTGAAGCTAAATACTCTTAAAATTATAAAAAGAAAGAAATGTGGGTTAAATAAAAAGATACCTCACTAAAAGGGAGAAGATATTTATATTCACATTGAGTGAAATAAGAAGAAAAATAACATATACCAGATGATCGTATACATCTATGGAATGTATAAAGAAAATCAAGGATATGGATAATTTTATTTGATTAAAATGTGGGTACTAAATTATAAAATTCAGAACATATAAACTGCTATTACCAAATATGTTTGTGCTATCACAGATTGTTTCAGGTCTATTCAACTGATACATCTTTGTAATGTAATACAGATTAATTGTTGCAGGACCCCTCTAAGAGCTTCTGCATCTGCCCTGGATTGCCTCCTGAAGGTCACTTCAAGATAGGGGGGTAGTCTAAATGTGGCAGTTTATCTGACCATGTATTCTGTACTGGCTGGTATAAATATTCTCTCATACTACCACAATAATCGTGGGACTAGCTAGATTTTACCAGCATATTTGCCTGGCCACATTGGATCGCTAAGTAATTAGACCAGAGGGAAATGCTGTTTGCCTCTAAGCAAGCAAGCATGGCTCCATGATAACTCACAGGCAACTAAAATACAAAACTACTGTGAAGTAAACGAGACTCTTGTGAAGGCTTGAAGAAATATTTAACTGGCATTAGTATTAGTCTTTGGTACAGAGACATGCCATCTCAAAAACCCCCTTCTCTACCGTATAAAGGCATTTCCAGGCAGATCTTGGCTCAAAACATTAGCATATAATAGGGTCTAGGTGAGGTGCTGGGAGAAATTACCTAAGGGCATTTGACCCTTCCTACTTCTCATAATAGTGGGAGGTCTGAGTTGCAGGGGCACAAAACCAGCCTGCTTCCTCTCTCTCTTTGGGCTCTGTTTTTGGGCTCTCTTTTGGGGCTTGCACTCTTCTTGGGAGTTTGTCTTTGTCTCCTTTTCTACAGGGCCTTAGCACGTGGTGGTCGCCATCTTGGCCTACACATGGCTGGGGTTCTAGCAGGGAATCCTAAGCACAGGGCTTTTCCTATTGCTGATTTGTATGCATGAACCTGTGATAAGTAAAGCATTTAAAAGCCTGTGTCGGATTTCTGAGTTTTCATCCATTCCCGCCGGCTTCGGAGGTAGAAGGAAACTCGCTTCCCGGCACTGTCGGGGACCCCCGCGGCATTCCCCAACAATTAATGATAAATTAATGTGATAGAAATTTCACAAATGTCATGCTTTAAATTTGTAACACATGAACACACATACTCATAACAAATCAAGTTCTACCATTTTTCTTCTAGTATAGAATATGCTACTAATTATAAATTTTAATTGTTATTAATAATGATTTTATTGTAGATATTATGCATTTAATGGCTTTTTCTAACTTTAAATTGTGAGTTCCTTTTAATCTCTAAATCATTTATCTACATAATTGCTAAATGTTTTTAATTGTTAAATGACTGCTCTGCTTTTAGTTTGTAACCTAACCTCCAGTTAATGTTTGCACTAAAATGAAATCCCTGTGAAATCAAAGTGCCTTTAGCATTCTGTCAAATTTCATAGCTAAATCTGGGTCCCTACTAAAAACCACAGCTAAACAATTACGTAGATTCTAATTGAATTCTCATTGGTGTCAGATAAATATGTGTTGCTTGAGAGTAAAATAGCACAGAATATGTTAGAGAACAAATATATGATAGTTGAGGAATCTCTTATAGTACTTAGGAGTCCAGGGAATGCTTCTAGCTCTGCTAGTCCAGCTGGGTGAGCCTGGTAGATCAGTGCTCTCTCTGCTGAAGCATAGTGCTTACGCATAATAATGCTGTGTAACATGAGGCCAAACACAGCAGTGCTCTTGGAGCCATCACAGTGTCAGAGATTGAAACTCAAGAATTTGCATGCAAGGCATGCATGAGCTCCAGTTCTTTGTAAAACTTCACCAAGCCTGTATCAGCATTTTAATGCAGACATCTGTACTAGAGTCAAAGCAATAGGATATAATAAATAAACAACTCAGAAGAAGATAAATGATAGTATATTTAAAGGGGTATCATAATGTCATAATGCAGGAACAAAAATTGAGGCAGGTCAAGTGAGGATAAAGAAAAATATCAATACTCTGTTAATATGCAAAAGGCAAATGACAGAGCTTGATATGTGATATATCAAATAAAATTTACAAATAAATACCACTAACTTTCCCATACCTAACAGTTTTACCTGCATCAGCAATGAGATATTTATAGCACATGACTAATTGAGGTACTATATTATTTTATCAGAGGCAAAATGTGGTTATTTTAGAGTTAGCACAGTATTGGATGGCAATAGCAGTGAGTTAAAAGTGCTGGAAAACAATTTTATGATATTCTGATTAAATCAACAATCCTAACAAATCTATTAATCCATAGAAACTGGTTTTAATAATGAGAATAATCAATGATTGGCATAATAAAATGATGCATAAAATAGAAATGTGGTTAAATTATATTATAAGGGAATTTCAAGCATTACGTAATATGAATAATCAGAAATATTTGTAGGACAAATGATGAATTTACATAAGGTAGGAAGAAAAATATTGTTTAAAATTTTTAAGATAGTGTTGTGATGCAAGAGATAGAATTATTAGTTATGTTACAGTGATTTGTATTACACCAAATCAAAAGTGAAAGGGGATATGTCACAACATAAACCATTGAAATTTAATGGATAAGAGGGAATATTTAGAGTAATAGAATAGTGTTTTTATTCTTCCAGGAGGAAACAGAGTATAGTACAGACAAAATACACATTGTGCTTGTATACACAAACACACACACACACACATATATATATATATATATATACACATATACATATTATAAATACATATCAAACAGTACCTATATAGATTTAGGAAAATCAAAAAACAATCCAACCAGTGTTGGACTGTGACGAAAAAATACATCCTCAAATTTTACGCACGCATGTGGAGATTTGTCCAAAAAAAATTGAAAGTAGAACTGCCATTCAATTTAGCAATACAAAAAGCATTGCATAACCCAAAAGAAACAAAATGTTCTTGCAGTCTACATTCCCCATCACTTCTTTTGTGAGGAAGCTGCTGAATTGAATCCCAGCCCCTGTTCCTGCAGTCCCCTTCCAGGTATCTGCAAAAGGACCCTTAGAATAAGCCACCACAGCATGGAGCAGCTCCTTCCCTGCATGTTTCTCCAATAACTGCCAACTCTTTCAGCTCATCATACATAATCATAACATTGCTGGAAACCCATGGGTCTCACTGTAGACATGGTCTGCCCCCACACTGCTCTCTTTTAAAATGTGGGATGTGCTTTCAATCATTGCATCTCATGCTTCTTCTTTTTTCTTTTTTATAATTTATTTTTGCTCTGTGTGTGATTGGTCCTAGTTCAATCCTAGCACCCTACATTAAAGTAAGATACACAGTTACACACTTGCTCATGATTGGACTTCAGTCATATAATGTTCTAGCATGTATCCCTACACCAGTGTACATTTACTACCATCACTGTCAGTCTCCCTCCCTGCCCCACAATAGCAGGCACTTCTCTCTATCGCTCTCTTTTTGTGAATCATAACTTACAATATAGATGCTGAAAGGTTATCATATGCATCCCTTTACTTACTTTGAACACCCAGTTCTTGTCCAGAGTGATCCTTTGTAACTATTATTTTTTTTTAATTTTTGTTTTTACAATTACAAAGATATACAATTAAAAAGTTCATATTTGGGTTTTGGTCATAACATAAATATATATGTACATATTAAGATACCAATATCCAAAGTCAAGTGAAACATATATCAGGAGGTCTTGTCAAAGGTGGAAATTATCACAAACGTGTGGGAGTCAGAGGCTAGGTAAGACAGAAAATGGAATAGTGTGCTAACAATTGTCGAGGGTACTAATGCATCTCATGCTTCTGAGTCCTGCTCCTTCTGCCATACCTGCTCCAGCAACTGGGCCCTTGGGTTCTGAGCCAGCATTGGCTAGCCATATTGCACATTTTGCATGCATGGTGAAATATTTTCTCAGGTTTCTCAAACCATGTGCCACATACTTTGTAGCTCACCCTTCATGTGATATACACACATGTCCTTCATTGAACCTACACTATTGTGTATACCTAATAACATCATTATGCTAATAGTAACTTATTCCTAGCTATCCTATAGACCCCGCAAAAATGTGTGGAAGGAAGGAAAGAAGGAAGGAAGGAAGGATGGAAGGAAGGATGGAAGGAAGGAAGGGAGGGAGGGAGGGATGAAGAAATGAAGGATGGAAGGAAGGGAGAGAGGGAGGAGGGAGGGAGGGAAGGAAAAAGAAAGGAAAAAGAAAGGAAGGGAGGGAGGAGGGACGGAGGGAGGGAGGGATGAAGGAAGAAAGGAAGAAAGCAAGGGAAGCAAGGAAGGAAGGAAAGGAATTTAGAGATTATTGAGCTCTAAATTAGTCAAAGACAGAGAACTAATGATGTCAAAGTGTTCATGTGGGGCCAGAGTGCTAGTTGAGAGGGAAGAGCATTTGCTTTGTAAGCAACTGGCCCCTTTTGGCCCAGGCACCACACATGGTCTCCTTTAGTCTGCCAAGAGTCATTGCTAAGTGCAGTCACTGAACACTGCCCCGTTGCCCCCCCAAACAATCAAACAAACAAGAAAAGACTGTCTTTACACACAGAATTCACAATAGCAAATAGAAAGAGGAAATAATTGTTGGAATAGACTCAGCAGGGAAGGAAAGAGTCACTCATCTGAATCCCTGAAGGAGCTTCCTTAGAGAATGCTGTGTGAACTTACCTCTAGATTGCAACAACTCAATAGAGAGACACATAGAAATTCCCCAAGATTGATGGTAAAGATAATATTCCAGAGGGCTCAATCTGTAACAAACAGCTCTATAACCTCTTAGATAATGACTTTTAAGACAACATATTGAGGTGCTTAATGAGTTCAAAGGAATAAAGGTGCAGGTACTGAATAAAGCTCAAGAAAGTATAAGAGTGGAAGTAAAAAAATAAAAATCAGAATTGATAAAGCTGAAGACTATTTGGCTGAAACACGTAACCTCAATGGAAGCCTCCGCAGTAAATAGCTGCTGGGAAGAAACTTTGGGAGCTCTGAGATGAGATATCGGAAAATTTATAGAAAATAATATGAAAAAATATGAAATATGAAATAATATGAAAAAACCTCCAAATAATTTAAAAACACAGCCGAGAACTATGGAAAGAGATCAAGGGAGACAACATAAGAATCATTTTCTCTATATCTTTATATAATTTCATCTTTGGTTTTGTTGATGTGACATCAATTGTAACTTCACTTGTCTTCCCGTTGATCATTGATATGCTCGAGCAGGTACCAGTAACATCTCTGATGTCCTGTCACATGCAAGTAGAACCCATAGGCATCTACTTGCTCCAGGAAATTAAAGAGCCTCAAACCATTCCATCAGGTCATGGGAATGAGTTCTATAAGTGTTACTGGTATTTGTCATATCAAAAACAATACGGGTAGCTTGCCAAACTCTGCCCTGTGGGTAGGATACTCTTGTAGTCATTTCTAATCTTGAGCATTATTGATAACCCCGTGTAAGCCGGGCTTTGATCAGCTCTTCTGCTGGGTGGAACTCTGACATGAGGGGAATCCAGACATGGAAAATGGCGGTCCTCATGGTGTGGGGGGCTCCTCTCACTTCTTGTAGAGCTCTGCTGGGGTGGCGGGACAGGGTTAGAACCTGCCATCCCTCCTGGACGCCTCATGATCATCAGGACACAGGTAGAGCAGGTCGCAGCTCTGCCCCCATGTATGTGAGTCTCTGGATCAGCATACCTGGGCTGGCCTTGAAAAAGACTGCTTCAGGGTGGGTCTCAATGAGCTGAGCTGTGATCAGCTCTTATGTTTGGTGTGATTTGTTATTTGCCTGTTGGTGACACCCAACCATTCTCAGGGCTGCTTGTCTGAGGAGTACTCCTAACAGTAATCTGGCTACTATATGAAGTTCCAAGATCTGAATGGGACTTGTCTGCATCCAAGGTGAGTAACTTAATCCCTGTTCTATTTATTTCCTTCTTATCCCATATCCTTGGGTCAAAATTAGTAATTGTGTTCACATAGAAACTGAATGAATTTTCATTTATTTTATTTTATTCTTTGTAATAACATGAGAAGGGACATTAGTAGGCGTTTGAAAGTTTAGAAAGACTGAACTAGTAAATCTGGCACTGGATGTTTGGGGTTGGAATATTTTGATTGATTTTTCAATTTGTTTGCTCTAATTGGCCTACTCTGGTCTTCTATACCATGCTGATCCAATCCTGGAATGATGTAAAATTCTAAAAAAATAGGTTAGTTCCTTCTAGGTACTGCAATTTAGTGGAATAATTTTCCATAGAAACCTCTTATGATGCATTATGTTTCATTGGTATGTGTTGTGACAATTTCCCCTTTATTTCTGATTCTATTAATAATGTGTTTATCTCATTTTCCCTCTATAAATATGTAGTTTTTTGAAAGCCACATAATAATTATCTGATAATTATCTTTTTAAAGAAAACAAAGGTGTATTGTGAATGTCAGATTAGTTATCATACTGATAAAAAACCTGGTGTACAGCCTTGAAACAAAGTATATACTAAATATCAATAGGTAATAATTAAAGGAACGTGGTCAATATATTGAGATAGAACACAATGCACTAATTATATAGAACGCTGACAAAATTAACATCCTACAGATATTGTATAATAACACTCAATATTCAGAAATTTCATGACATTGATAAAATAATATAATTATCATGAAAAGTGCAATTAGGAAAGTTGTTTAATCTATAAAATCACAATGGAGTTTAAGAAATGTGAGAAAATCACACTTTAAAATGTCATAATTGTGCCTATTTTTAAGATGTTTCACCAATGCCTGTTCTTCTCAAGTACAATCTATATGTTTTTAAATACATTTGAGCTCATCTTCATATTGTATCCTTATTATTTTTAAGGAAAAAATGCTTTAAAAATGCACAGTTTGGTGGTACACTTTTGCATCTTTCTCAAGGAATGAAAGATGAACACCTTTCATTCCTTGCAGGATGAACGAAGGTATCTCGCAAGGAATACTTTCTGTGGGATGTACAGAAGTATGTAAAGTTTTGGAACAATCACTTAGTACTGCCAATTATAGACCCCAAAGTGAGTTCAAACATTTACAGTACTACAATAATACACCCATTATTTCACTATCGACATACAGATTCATCACTCACAGTCTTGTGGATGCCTTATCCATTTCCGTGATTATCTTGATTCTAGGGTCATAGTATGAGCTTTTGCTTGTGTAGAGCTGTATTTGTTGCTTTGCTTCTCTCCGCTTCATATATGGATAAGAACAAAGATAACTGTCTTTATCTTGACTTTCGTTTAACACAGTGTCCTTCACATTAGCAAAAAGATAGCGGTAAGGCACATACTTTTGCATGTGGATGACCCATGTTCACTCTCTGGCATTAAATGCCCTTTAATTGTGGTAAAAAAAAACTTGTTTGAAGGCGAAAAGTCATGGTCAATATGTATAGAATTCAAATACATTTTAATATATTTGCAATTCGATCATGCAGTCGCATGTAGTGAATATATTATTCAACTTAAGTTAAAATAATAAGTTGTGTCCAGATTGTACTGAACCTCAGTACATATTTCTAAGAATCTTTTATTAGTGGCATATTGCATTGGTCTCAAGTGTAATGGTACAAAAATCGTATTATCTTTTTTCATCCACTGTGTTTCGGTTTGTCAAATAAGCAGATAATAATACAAATTAGTCAAGCAAGAACTTTTTTAGGAGTAGAATTTTTGAACATAAGAGTTTTAAAAGTCTCTTCAGCAAAACCTTCAAATCCTGCTGCTTGTCAGAGACAGTAAGAGGAATAATAGAAATTGGACTCAACAAGAAGAATTTAAGACTTGTACATACTTTTAAAAATGTTACTAGTGAGATAACAGAGTTCTCAAGTCCATATATCTTATCTGTGGAATGGGTTTTCCTATCTCATGCTTTTTACAAACAGTATTCAGAATGAGGAAGGGAGATTCTAATAACTATATTATGATAGGTTGGATGGAAGCAATGAACTACCATCCAGGCACAGTAATCCTCAGAAAGGAAGCACAGTTGCTTCTCTATCAGTGTGTTCAGTTATGAGCTTATGCCTAGATTTGCCCATCACATACGTCTACATCTGCCACCAAGCCATTCTTCTCTTTGTGCTTCACTCTTTATTGAGTCAAGTAATTTTATTGGTCCTGAATTACTGAAAATGCTTGTTTAATTACTGTGAATTTCTGTATCAATAACTAAACACTTATGCATTTTTCTGAAACTTTCTTCTAGCAATATCCCTGATTATTGTTTTTCACTTTATGAATTTTACATGTGATTTGTTCTACTGTTTGTGAAATTGTATCATGCATAAAAAAAACCAACACCACCCCCCCAGAGTATATGTTTCACTCCATCCTTGTCTCCTGGTCTCTCCAACCTGCTTCCTTTTTTTTTTTTTTTAAGTATTTTATTATACCACCGTGAGATATACAAATAAAAAAGATATACAATTAAAAAGTTCATATTTGGGTTTTGGTCACACAGTGTTCCAGCACCAGTCCCTCCACCAGTGCCCATCACCCACCACCAACGTCCCCGGTTCCCTCCCCCTTCCCCAGCCCACCTCCATGGTAGTCCAACCTGCTTCCTTAACCCTTGATGGTAAACTCCATTCTGTAAACCAGTTTTTAGGTCCTGTTGCCTTTGGCTCTTTGTCATTACCTTACTATGATTCCTTAGATTCAGCATATGAGAGAGATAACTCTTCAACTGTCCCTCTAATTTTAGTCCACTTGGCTTGCAAAATACCTTCCATTTCCATCCATATAGTAGCCAATTGGGTTGTCACTTGTCACTTGTCTTCCCGTTGTTCATTGATTAGCTTGAGTGGGCACCAGTAACATCTCCATATGACCTGTCACATGCTAGTGTATCTCAAGGGCATCTGCTCGCTCCCAGGTACATGAATAGCCTAAAACCATTCCTTCAGGTCATGGGAATGAGGTCTATCATTGTTACTGGTTTTGGCATGTCAAATATGACACGGGTAGCTTGCCAGGCTCTGCCGTGCAGGCGGGATACTCTAGTAGTCACCTCTCATCTTGTGCATTTATTGATGAACCAGCTTGTGATCAGCTCTTCTGCTGGGTGGAGCTCTGATGAGTGATGAGTCCGGATGTGGAAAATGGCAGCCCTCATGGTGTGGGGGGGTTCCTCTGGCTTCTTGTGAGGCTCTGATGGGGTGGTGGGCCAGGACTAGAAGCTGCCTCCCCTCCTGGGCACCTCGTGATCATCTGGGAACAGGGAGAGCCTGTAGCAGCTCTGCCCCATGTATATGAGTCTCAATATAAGCCAATCAGGTTATTTGATCTTTTCATATAGTGTATAATATTGTGTACTGAGGTTTGCTTAGATAAAATGGCGACTGGGATCAAATGGTTATGAGCTGATGAAACAGCAACATTCCCAGAATCAGATATCACCCTGTCCCTAGCATGTAGCAGGACTCATGGCCCACCTGGTGCCAGGGAGCTCCCGGGCCACATTCTATGCTTCCTCACATTGAAGCCCCTACTGATAACAGAAGTCACCCAAGTGCACCAGTTCCATTAGTTTTGGTTCCATGTCTTGCCTAAGAAAACTAAAAATCCCATTTAGTCTCTGTCAGGGCAGGGTCCTATCACACCCGAAGAAGACAATAGGGTCTGTCTAGGAGCACACTCCAATAAACTTATCCTATTTCCTTCACTTTTACTTGTTTCTGTACCTCTGTGCTGGCTGAGGGATATATATTTGAAGCTGTTACCTGTTTTAAAAGTACATTATAGTTTTTGTTGACTTTACCCCATCATAGTCCTTTATGGGAGCAAAAAACATCATATCACTGAGTACTTCAAACATCACAACCATAATCTTAATTCAATTTAATTTATAATTTTATTTAATAGTGTGTTCATTTATTAAATTGACATTGTATTGTACCAATCCCTTTAAAATTAGGGGCGACACTAGAGGCAAGCAACACATAATAGTAAGTGCTATGTGTGAAAAGTGTGTTGCATTTGTCTCATTTAAGGTCACATTTTTATTTTTTAATTTTTTAATTTTTTTAAATTTTTTGATTATACCACAGTGAAACATACAGTTACAAAGGTGTTCATAATTGGTTCTTGGTAATACAGTATTCCAGCATCCATCCCTCACCAGTGCCCCATCACCACCACCAGTGTACCCCACCCCCTCCTGCTCACCCCCCAGGCTGCCTCAGTAGCAGGTACCCCGTTTCCTCTCTTTCTCTCACTGTCTCTGTCTCTGCATCTTCTTTTACACATTGTGGCTAACCCTGCAGACATTTAGGGTATATCATGTAAGTCTCTATGTGTATATTCAATGTTGAGTTCTAGTCTGACATTACCATTGCCCACACTCAGTTAAACACTGTTATATATTTATATCCCATTAATGAATGCAGTCATTGTATATCTGACCTTTTCCTTCTGACTAATTTCACTCAGTATAATAGTCTCCATGTCCATCCATTTGCAGGTAAATTTCACAATTTCATCTTTTCTGACAGCTGCATAGTATTCCATAGTGTAGATGAACCAGTTTCTTTAACCAGTCCTCTGTTCTCGGGCACTTAGATTGTTTCCAGATTCTAGCTATTGTGAATAGCACAGTGATGATAAAGAAGTACGGATAGTGTTTCTGCTATGTGTTTTTCGATCTCTCGGGTATATTCCAGGAGTGCTTTGCTGGATCAAATGGGAGCTCAATATCTAGTTTTTGGAGGAATGCCCATATTGTTTTCCAAAAGGGCTGGACCAATCCACCCTCCCACCAAGAGTGGATGAGAGTCCCCTTTTTCCCCACATCCACGCCAGCACGGTTGTTCTTGCTGTTTTGGATGTATGCCAGTCTCTGTGGTGTGAGATGGTACCTCATTGTTGTTTTGATTTGCATCTCCTTGATGATTAAAGATGAAGAGCACTTTTTCATATGCCTTTTGGTCATTCGAATTTCTTCATTTTGGAAGCTTCTGTTCATTTCTTCTCCCCATTGTTTGATGGGGCTGGCTGTTTTTTCTTGTGAAGTGCTACCAGTGTCAGATATATCCTGGATATTAACCCCTTGTCAGATGGATATTGGGTGAATATCCTTTCCCACACTGTGGATTGTCTTTGTATCTTTTTTTTTTTTTTTTGCTTTTTGGGTCATATCCGGAGACGCCCAGGGGTTACTCCTGGCTCTGTACTCAGGAATTACTCCTGGCGGTGCTCGGGGACCATATGAGATGCCGGGATAGAACCCGGGGCCCGGGTCGGCCCCGCCGGGCAAGACAAATGCCCTACCCACTGGGCTATCGCTCTGGCCCCTTGTCTTTGTATCTTGGTCACCGTTTCTTTTGAAGTGCAGAAGATTTTCAATTTTATATAATCCCATTTGTTTATCTTTCCTTCCATATGCTTGGTCAGTGGTGTGTCGCCTTTAAAGATATGTTTAGTTTTGATGTTGTAGAGCATTTCTCCTATGTTTTCTTTGATGTACCTTATAGATTCTTGTCTGATGTTGAGATCTATAATCCATTTTGATCTGACTTTTGTGTATGGTGTTAGAAGGAGGTCTAAGTTCATTTTTTTTTACATGTAGCTTCCCAGTTTTCCCAGGACAATTTGTTGAAGAAACTTTCTTTGCTCCACTTGATATTTTTTGCTCCTTTATCAAAGATTAAGTGGTTGTATATTTTAGAGTTTGTTTCAGGGTATTCTGTTTGTTTCAGACCTATTCCATAGGTCTACGGGTTTGTCTCTATACCAATAACACACTGTCTTAATTACAACTGTTCTGTAGTAGAGCTTGAGGTTGGGGAAATTGATACCTCCCATCTTCTTTTTCCCAAGGATTGCTTTAGCTATTTGTGGGGGTTATTATTACATACAAATTTCAGGAGTGTTTGTTTAATTTCTTTGAAGAACATCATGGGTGTCTTTATAGGGACTGTATTGAATCTGTATAAAGCTCTAGGGAGTATTACCATTTTAATAATGTTAATTCTTCCAACCCATGAGCAGGGAATTGGTCTCCATTTCCTCAGGTCCTCTTTTATTTCCTGAAGTAACATTTTGTAATTTTCTTAGTAGAGATCTTTACATTCTTTGTCAAACTGATTCCTAGTATTTGATTTTTTGCCCCGTGCAATTGTGAATGGGATAGTTTCTTTAATGTCCCTTTTTCTCTTTTATTGTTTGCATATAGGAAGGCCATTGACTTTTGTGTATTGATTTTGTACCCTGCCATCTGCTGTAATAATCTATTATTTATAGGAGTTTTTTGGTAGAGGGTTTGGGTTTTGCAGGTATAACATCATGACATCTGCAAATAGTTACAACTTGGCTTCTTCCCTTCCTAACGGATGCCCTTAATGTCTTTTTTTCTTCCCTGATTGCCATGGCAAGTACTTCCAGTACTATATTAAATAGAAGTGGTGTGAGTGGGCAGCCTTGTCTTGTCCCTGATCTTAAGGGGAAGGCTTTTAGTTTTTCCCCCATTGAGAATGATGCTTGCTGTGGGCTTGTAGTAGATGGCCTGTATTATATTGAAGGTTCCTTCAATCCCCATTTTACGGAGATTTTTTATCATGAACTGGTTTTGAATCTTGTCAAATGCCTTCTCTTCATCTATTGATATGATCATATGGTTTCTATTTTTATTTTTGTTGATATGATGTATTATGTTGATTGATCTGCGGATGTTGAAACATCCTTGCATTCCCGGGGTGAATCCCACTTGGTCATGGTGTATAATCTTTTTGATGACTCTTCTATTCTATTCGCTAGTATTTTGCTGAAGATCTTAGCATCTGTGTTCATCAGGGAGATTGGTCTGTAGTTTTCCCCTTTTTGTGACATCTCTGTCTGCTTTGGGTATCTGGGTGTTATGTGCCTCGTAAAAGCTATTTGGGATTGTTTCTGTTTCTTCAATTTGCCGGAAGAGCTTGAAAAGGATTGGGAGTAGGTCCTCTTTAATGGTTTGGTAGAATTCACTGGTGAATGGGCTTTAATGGTTTGGTGAATTCACTGGTGAATCCATCTGGACCTGGGCTTTTGTGTTTGGGGAGACTTTTGATTACCAATTCCATCTCCTCGATGGAGATAGGTTTGTTGAGGAACTCCAAATCTTGTTGCAGACTTAGGAGGCTATAGGAATTCAGGAATTTGTCCATTTCTTCTAGGTTCTCTTGTTTCGTGGCATACAATCTCTCATAGTAATCTCTGATGATCTTTTGAATTTCTGTGGTTTCTGTTGTGATGTCCCCATTTTCATTTCTGATTCTATTTATTTGGTTCTCTCTTTTCCTTTTCTTACAAGTCTTGCAAGTGGTTTCTAAATCTTGTTTATTTTTTCAAAGAACCAGCTTTTGGTTTCATTGATCTTCTGGATTGCTTTTTGGCATTCCATCTCATTGATTTTGCTCTTAGTTTTATTATTTCTTTTTCTGCTTGGGTTAGGCTCCTTTTGCTGATCACTATCTAAGATCATTAGTTGTGAAGTCAGACTGTTTGTGATGGTCTTTTCTTTTCTGATAAATGCTTGAAGAGTTATGGACTTGCCTCTTATCACTGCTTTTGCTGTATCCCACAAGTTCTGGTAATTCATGTCTTCAGTCTCATTTGTTTCCAGGAATCTTTGGATTTCCTCTTTAATTTCTTTTTATGACTTGCTGGTTGTTCAGCAGTGAGCTGTTTAGTTTCCAGGTACTTGGTATTGGTCTCCGTTTTTATGTACGATTAACTCTATTTTCAGTGCCTCATGGCCTGAAAAAAATAGTTGGCAGTTTCTATCTTCTTGATTTTATGGAGGTATGATTTATGGCTCAGCATGTGATCTATTTTGGAGTATGTTCCATGTGCACTGGAGAAGAAAGTGTATTCAGCTTTTTGGGGTGAAATGCCCTGTATATGTCTTCCAGCCCTCTTTCTTCCATCTCTTCTTTTTAGGGCCAGTATTTCCTTGGTAAATTTCAATCTTGTTGATCTATCCAGGGTTGATAGAGCAGTGTTGAAGTCTCCAACTACAATTGTGTTGCTCTCAATGTCTTCCCTTGAAGTCTATTAGTAGTTGTTTTAGGTATTTTGCTGGCCCCTCGTTGGGTGCATATGTGTTTAGTAGCGTGATTTCTTCCTGATATATGTATCCCTTGACTATTAAGAAGTGACCTTCACTGTCCCTTCTGACCTTCTTTAGCCTGATGTCTGTGTTATCAGATACCAGTATGGCCACCCCGGCAGTTTTGGAGGGGTTGTTTGAGTGAAGGATTGTTTTCCAGCCTTTTATTTTAAGCCTATCTTTTGCTCCAATTGTTCAGATGTGTTTCTTGAAGGCAGCAGATGTCAGATTCAGCTTTTTTGATCCATTTTGCCACTATGTGTCTCTTAACTGGTGCATTTAGACCATTGACATTGAGAGATATTATTGTCATGGGATTTTGTGCCATATTTCTGTATAGGTTGGTTGTTCTTTTGGGTTTTGTCTTGTCTTAGAGGAGCTCTTTCAGTCCTTCCTTTAAGGTTGGTTTTGAATTTACAAACTTCCTAAGCTGTTGTTTATCCAAGAAGCTGTGTATTTGTCCTTCAAATCTGAGTGAGAGTTTAGCTGGATAAAGAATTCTTGCTGAGGCATTCATTTCATTGAGTTTTTTTTACTATATCCCACCACTTCCTTCGGACATAGAGGGTCTCTTCTGAGAAGTCTGCTGAAAGTCAAATGGATGCTCCTTTGTATACAATTTCATTATTTGATCTTGCTGCCTGAAGAATTATGTCTCTGCTATGGCATCCATTATTTAGACTAGGATGTGTCTTGGAGTCATTCTATTGGCATCTCTTCTTGCTTGTACCCTTCGGGCTTCTTGGATCTGGATGCCTTCGTCCTTTAATTTGGGGAACTTTTCAGCCAGGATGTTTTTAACTGTTTTAATTTCCTTGGGGTTACTTTCCTGTCCCTCTGGAACTCCGATGATTTTTATGTTGTTCTGCTTATTTCATCCCATTGTTCTCTGTTCCATTGCTGATCCATTTTCCAGTCTTATCTGTCTTATGTAGTTCTCTGAGTGCTTTCTGCAGCTCATCTTCAGTCTCACTGATTCTCTCTTCCGCTGCTGTCATCCTACTTTTGAGAGTCCCTATTGTGTTTTTCATTTCATCTACTTAATTTTTAAGTGATGATACTTCTATTGGCATGGTTCTCATTTCTGCTCTCATTTGCCCCCCATAATTTATTGACTGCCCTTTCAACTGCTCGTTTATGTTCTCCTGTATTTTATTGAACACCTGTCCATTTTTTCATTGGGCTCGTTAAACATCCTAACAATTTCTTCTCTAAATTCTTTGTCAGAGAGATTATGCACGTCTGCATTCTTTTTCAAGTCTTCAGGGTTGATTTCTTCATCTGTTCTTTGAACTGGGGATCTATGTTTTTTCCCCAAAGTGTTGCGGTGTTCAGAGATAGATTCCTCTAGAGTACTGTTTCTTTTTCTTGAAGATATTACCTTCCCTTGGTGTTGAATTTCCTTGTCTTTGTATTAATATGCAGCCACATGAGCAGAGGCGTGCCTGGCCAGCCTCACCCCTGAGGCCAAGACAGGCTGGTAAGAGTTTAAAATGTCCATTTACTTCCGCTTCTGCTTGGACTTCTGGGGGTTGTAGTTCCACCTTTTGCCAAGGCCTGGGGCTCTACCACAACCCCAGGCATCAGCATGGCCAGCTGCAACCCCCAGGGAGAATACCTGAGGTGGAGAAAGCCCCAAAGTCACATTTAAGTCACATTTTTGAAGTACTATTCTTGGGCGTCAGAGCGATAGTCCAGTTCGTAGGGCATTTGCCTTGCATGCAGTCAATCAGGGTTCAATCCCCAGCATCCCATATGGTCTTCTGAGCACTGCCACGAATAATTCCTGAGTGCAGAGCCAAGACTAACCCCTGAGCATCACCGGGTATGATCTAAAATACTATTCTTGTAAGAGAAAAGATGCTCATGAGACAATGCCTCATGGAGACATGTTTCCTTCCAAGACAAGCTGTGGTATAATGTAATCCCAGAATCAACAGTTACTAACTTTCAGAAACTGCTGTGAAAAATGTATTCCAGGAACGAGTGAAAGATTTTGAGAGTAGAGAAAGTAAAAGCTGCCTTGATCTCATGGGTGAAGGAGATGAAGCAAAAGAAGCTTAATGCAGAGCTAGAGATTAGGCAAAGGAGAAATTGAATGAAATTTGCTCTTGTGTTCCACCAATGTCACAATGAAAAATCTTGGTTTAAGCTTTCTTGTGGAAATCTTCAATAGCTAAGCACTGGGGTTCCTGTGTGACCAGAGAAACATCAAACCTACCAAGGCCTGTGAGAATAAATGGGGAAGATTAAAAATAAGAATAATTGTACCTGCTGGCTTTGACCTTCATTCATTTGTACTAATCTAAATAATAAATAGATAATTGAATATAAAGAGATTCATTCCAGTCCATACTATTTTACATGAGTAATATAAGAAAAATACAGGAAGCAATTTATTTTAAGAAAGTCTTTCATAATAACAAAAGCAGTGATTATTATTTTATTTCCTCCTATATTTTTTATAATTTCATTTACTTGAGTCATGTCAGTTTCCAGTTTTGACCCACAACCCAAGAACCAGTGTAAAAAAGTGTAGTGATAACAGCAGGAAATAGGAACTGGTACCCTAAAAAAGCTAATGTTGGAGTTTGTGTGAACAATATTAAGCACTGGTTTAAATTTTATACATATAGGGTATTATAGCATTTGAAAATAGATTAAAGCGTTTCATAGCATATGTAAAGAAAGAATCCCATATTTTCATTTTGGATGTGAAAAATGAAAGTTTGTACAAACACAACAGATACAATAAACAAATGGGCTACTATTTAAAAACTAATTAAGTACACTGGGTATTATTTAAAAACTAGTTCAGTATACTAGTTGGATCACCGTCAGAAGATAATATAAATATCATTAAATAAATAAAATTAACTTATAGGCATATGGATATTATATAAATATTATCTACATGCAATATATAAATATTATCTAATATTTATTATGTAAATATTATATATTAATACATATATATAATATGTAATAAAATCTTGATTGAGGATATAAAATGGAATTGAGAAACATTTGTTCAATAACTGGAGTTATTAGCTATCATCAAGAGTTAAGAAAATTGAAGTCCTCAGATCAATGAACTGGTTGATGAATTTAGGATGATTCCTGTATAATTCTTATTTTCAGAGTAATAGGGCTAAACTGTTTTTCAACAAATTTACTGACCAGAAAGAAGAATAGGTGTAGTGCATGTAATATCAAACTCAGAAACAGATGAAATGGGCATAGATAAATTTGGCTCCATCTAAGAAGCATCACATTATTAACAAAAGATAGTATTAGTTATTCCTAAGACTATTACTGCAAGTATCTCAAATTAAGTATCTCCATACTAAATATCTCAAAGAGGTAAGTGAGGAATGGGATGCACTTCAGGGTGCAACTCTGGCACAATAAGCAAAGCATACCGGACACTGTTCTGGAGACAGGGCCAGTAAATTTTCATTTCTTCCTGCTGTTCATACTCTCCTTCCATCTCCTTAAGACCCTCTCCATCCTATTAGGAAATACATTTTGAGGTGCTCTTTCCTTCTCCGTGTACATATAATACATAATTATTGGAGTTAAAGTGGTATCATCATTAGACAGTTTAACAGTGTCTCATCGACCATAAGGAAGTGGAGAGAAACTGTCATACATAGCTGACTTTTCTTTCCCTGGCACAATGTCTGCCTTGCACTTGTTGGCATAAAATACTTATTTAAAAATAACGAAGTTGCTCAGAATAGAAAGAGACATTAATCTATAAGCTTGTTCTCTTATTTAAACAAACATTGTTTTTTTTTTTTTACAGGGTGGGATCTGAAAATGGGTGGAGAGGAGTGGATAGTATAAAAAGACTGGATCTGTCATGCAACAGATGAGGCAATGGAAAAAAAGAGGTAAAGAGGTAGTGAACCTGCCTCTTGTTCAACACTCACCTGGTTTTGCTGAGAAGTTTGATTCAAGAAAAGAAAATCACACCACATACAAAATCTGCCTCATATTCTGATGTAAGTATAAAATAAAGAGCTAGACGCCTTTCGGACACAAGAGTTGTTTAAGTTCTTAGTTATAATATTGAAACAAGATCCATGCATATAATAAACTGCAACCCTACAACCACATCCATTTCAATAATTGGTAACATTATAGTCTGTGCTCTTATGTAATGATGGAAAATTTATTTTCATACATATAATTAATGATTTTACTAAACTTTAGCTATATTTTAATGCACATCATTTATTCTAGAATACTATATGCTTCAGGAATACTAATATGAAAGTATTCCTGAAGAAACCAGATGCCATTGGGCTACACTGGCACATGATAGGGACAAATGGAAATGTTACTGGCACCTGCTCGAGCAAATTGATGAATAATGGGATGTCAAGTGATCAAGTGATATGCTTTACATAGTACTTTAAAGTTACACTATCTCTGATTACATAATGTGACATTCAATTTAGGATATAGAATCTCTTCATTACTAAAAAAATATAATTGATTATTTATCAGATGATTGATATCTGCAAAGCGAAATGCATTTGAACCCCATCCAAATTGCTCTATATATCACTGTTGGTCCTGTTACAATGGTACAATTTAGATTTTGACCTTTATAGGACACAAGCTGCCTTTACATTTTCTCAGTCAGAAAAAAAATCTTCATAAAAGGCATTATACATGTATAAACAATACAATTACTATAAGACATTAGATATATTATAATAACTTTGACATATTTAATTTGAAAGAGATTTATCAGTGATATATGAATTATAGTCAATTTGGGATTTCTATCTTTTATTCTATGTCACGGCTCTTTGTAAATCAATTTTTGAAATAGTCATAAATTATGTTAAACTCATTTTTGCTGCTTTCTCCTTGCTCAGTTTGGAAAGTTGTACAATTATATGAATCTGTTTCTTCTACTTTTCCCAGTTTAACAACATAAGTTGTCTGTAGTAATCACTCATATTTTAAGTGCCTGAGGGCTCTGTGTAATTTTTTCTTCTTTCATTTCTGATTCAGTTTATTTGGGTATTTTTTTCTTTCAAGGATTTGTCTATCTCATTTATTCTCTTGAAGAATAAACTCCTATTTCATTGTCTCTTTATACTGATTTCTTGATTTATATACAATTGATTTCTGCACTGGTTTCATTATTTTCTTCCTTTTACTAATTTGATTAATTTGTTGTTTCCTTTTTTCATCCATGCTGTTTTATAATGTTTTATTCAGTTTCTACATATTTAACTTTCTTCTACCATTTTAAATGGTTAGCATTTTCCTTCATCTCAATATGTCCATGGAGGAAATGCTTAATATAATTTCTATATTTTTAAACTTTTATTTGAGTTATGGTCCAGAATGCTGTTTACCCTGGAGAATGTTCCATGAGCACTAGAAAAGAATATGTATTCAGCTTTTAGAGGGGGAAGAATTGTCAATTTATAAGGCTATTTTGGTTGCTTTTGTCTTATACATTAGTTTTTTAAATCTTTTTTGTGTTGGTTGAAGGTAGTTATAAGATGAACTTCACCTGCAATGAGCTGGTCTTTGTCTAAGAGCATTTGTATTCCCCTGTCACTATGTATAATAATCTTGCAGGGGAGCAGACCCTCACTTGAAAATTTACTTATGCAATGTTTTAAATATATTATTCCATTGCCTTCCACTGGCTGTTAGGGTTTTATAGAAGAAATCTGTTGAGTTTCATGCTCTTTCTCTTGCATTTTAAACTTTTGCTTCTCTTTGCCACTTTAAGTAATCTGTCTCTTATTTTTTAATTAGCATTATTAACACTTAAAATTTTCTTCTCAGGTATATTTTTGTTTGGGTTGATATTCTGTGGGTCACTTAGGTCTGTACACATCTCTCTGTCCAATTTTCAGCTATCACTTCCACTAGTCTTTCTTCCCCTTTTCTTTTTATTTTTATCACCAAATAGTTACAGTTTCATAGATTATTCCTCTTGCTATTACCTATGAGTGTTTCATGTTTTCTTTTTTTTCTTATTTCTCTTTCTTTTATCTTTGTTTTTTTTTGGGGTCACACCCAGCAATGCTTAGGGGCTACTCCTGGCTCTGCACTCAAAAGTTACTCCTGGTGGTTCTCAGGGGACCATATGGGATCCCCTCTCCCCTATTTTCCCCGAACATGTATTTTACTTGCTTATCTCTTGTTCTTTTGATTGCTTATTTTAATTCTGAAAAAGCCTCTGTTCTCTCTTGAACACATTTCTGCTCTTCCTCTACTCTCACATCTTTCTAAGTTACATTCAGTAAAAACTACATAGGTTCCCCAAACAACAACAAAATAAAATGTCTCTAAATACCTTGGCTTACTTTTTGTCTTCTTCCTCCCAACCCTTTTCATGGTGTAGCTCACTGTTACTGAATTCTATGCCTGGTTGTTGGGTTATTGGCAATGAAAGCTATCTGGAAAGATGCCATTTATTTTAAATGAAATTTTTAGTTTGGATTTTTCCATAGGCAGTTGATCACAGGTGATAAGCCACTCAGGGGATAAATGAAAAAAACACAGAATTCTTCTGTTAATGGCAAATGAATTTTCTCTTCCTGGCAACTGTCGCCTGGGATTTAACAGTTAGTGATTACTCATGGAGAGCAGTTCATTTCTTTAACTGCAGAAATCAAGCCTTAGTTTAATAACACGCTTTTTTCTCATAATAACGTTGACCTCTTACATAGGTCATTATTGGAAGAATTTACATTTCTATAAATTTTAAAAGATTATACTTTTTTTTCTCTAATGCTTAGAAATTACATGACTAGATGGGCAAAGATCACTGATGCAATCAGGAATAATTAAAATGTCAAAATATTTCAGCATAAAAAGAGGAAATAGTTATATTATTATCTGAGATTTATTAATTTCATTCATAATTTAATTTAAAATAGAATCAAATTTATATAAAATTTAACTTTATATACAACTAAAAATTAAAATATTTTGCCTCATTCTAACAATGGAAAATTTTTTTCTTTTACTTATTAAAACTAATTTCTGCTTCATAGAGATAATTATTTTGATATTTTTAACTATTTTATTTGCTATTTATGTTTTATTTCTATATGACACTATGAAATCTACTTTTTAAAAGTTTTTAATTTGTCTACCATCTTCACGATCACGATCACGATCACGATCTTCCCGTTGATCATCTATTTCCTAGAGCGGGCACCAGTAATATCTCCATATGTCCTGTCGCATGCCAGTAGAGACAGGGGCATCGGCTTGCTACAGGAACATAAAGAGCCTCAAATCATTATATTAGGTCATGGGAATGACCTAATATAATAAACCATTATATTAGGTCATGGGAATGACCTAATATAATTGTTACTGGAATTTGGCATATCATATACAACACGAGAAGCTTGCCAGGCTTGTCGAGGGGAGGCAAACTCTTTTTTAAACACCTCCAAATAAAGCATTTATTGATGAACCGCGAGCCCGGCTGTGATGGGCTGGTCTGCTGGGTGGAGTTCTGACGAGAGGGAAGTTCAGAAGTGGAAAATGGCGGGCCCGTGGAGTGAGGAGGGGTGGTCTGGCTTGTTGTGAGGCTCTGCTGAGGTGGTGGGCCAGGGCTAGAACCCGCCATGCCTCCCGACTGCCTCGTGAACGGCTGTGCACAGGGAGAGCAAGGAACAGCTCTGCCCCATGTGAGAGTCTCTGGACCAGCATACCTGGGCCAGATTGAGGAAAAAAGCTGCTGCAGGGTGGGTGTCGGTGATCTGGGCTGTGATGGGCTGGTCTGCTGGGTGGGAAGTCCAGAAGTGGAAAATGGCACATCCTGGCCCGGGACCCCATGAACTACCATCTTCCCAATGTGAAAATTAAAATTTTAATTCTTTTATATGTATAAAGGCAGTAAGTCATGTATTTTACCTCAAATATAGATTTTTGATGTTACTGTTATATAAGTGGCTCAGTAATTATAGTATGATTATCTGATTATTTTTTTGCCTGTAATAGATAATGCATCATAATCACCATAGTTTTCTCATTATTTAAATTATCTGAAAAATATTAAGCATTTAAATATTTTCATATTGTTTGGTCAGTTCATTGATTGGTTTAAAATTAATATAATATTGGTTTAAAGGAATATGCATACACACATTTATGTATACAATATTTCTTGGAATCACCCATCCATCCTTTTACCAATCTTTACAGTATACTTCCTAATATGTTGCCTAGGGGCATGAGCCATAATCACAGCAGGTAGGGCAATTGCTTTGCAACAATTCCAAGTGGATTTAATCCTTGCACCCTTTATTATCCCCTGAGCACCTTCAGGAATAAATCTTGAGCACAGAGTCAAGAGTAAACCCAGATCTTAGCTAGGTATGGTCCATAAAAAACAAAAAATATGTTGGCCTGATGTTTTCTTGAGCCTTTCTATTCAGTATTTCCGATTGTATTCAGTATTCCGTTGCAGGATTTTATTTCTTTCTGTTCTTGGTTTATTTTTGAATGGTGCAGTACCAAGAGTGAAAATGGGTATCTACTTCTATATTCTAAAAAGATGTGCATTGAGTAATGTAGGAGATTGTTCAGCTTTATGAATGGCTTTAATCAGTGTAAGGTGTAGATGATAAGGTCTGGGGAGACAGTACAGGGTTAAAGCAATTGTCTTGTATGTTGCTGATCCCATTCGATCCCCAAAACTGTCAACAGTGACCATTCAGTAGTATTCAAAGCACCTATGATGTGACCCAAAAAAATAAAAGTTTAGTTAACAATTCATAGATTTGTATTGGAAATGCTTTGCTATTTTAAAGATTTTCAGATAAGTAGCAAACTGGGTTCAATCTCTGGCAGGACGCCAGGACTGTTCCATAACAAGTGAGAGTCTCATTCTTTTTGGAATATGCTGCTGGCCACTCCAAAAAATCTGAGAGCAGGGTATAGGAATCCTCTTATGCCCCAGGAGATTCGAGGCCAGTGGATGGAGAAAGACGTGAGTTCGATTCCCAGCATCCCATATGGTCCGCCGAGCACTGCCAGTAGTAATTCCTGAGTGCAGAGCCTGGAGTAACCCCTGAGCATTGCTGGGTGTGACCCAAAAAAGCAAAAAAAAAAAGAAAGAAAAGAAAGCTGTTAATTCAAGTATGAGGAAGAACACAGAAACCCCTATCAAAGAAGCACAAATAGTCCCCAACAAACAAAACACAAATAGAGGGAGGAAAGACGCAATGTACTTTAAATGGCAATAATTAGAGAGAGATAGAATCTAAAAACAGCAACAAGAAGCAAAGACTCATATAAAATAATCTGATAAGACTCAGAAGATTTATCAACTGGGAAGGAATGACATACTGAATTAAAGAGTCCTCCAACCTAGAATAGTTTACTGACTAGATTATCACTCTGATTAGATGGAGTGATATTTATTCAGCTAAACAATGGTTGCAGAAATTTATTGACATGAAACCTGTTCAGTGACAAGTACTGAATGGTCTTCAGTAAAAGTTAAGCTGAACCAACTCAGAAGTGGAAGGATACCTTAAAAAAATAAAATGTAAGAAAATAATAATGTGGTTTTCCAGAATAAACTTGCAATTATTTATTAACATTCTCATTTTAAATTGTTGTATTGATTGAGGCTCTGTGATTTACAATACTTTACTGATGTTTTATCATGCATATATAATTGCAATATTATACATATCAACAGTGTACCCACCTTCTTCCCACAGAGACCCAACAACCTTCCCTTTCAAAGGACATTCCCAACATCTCAGTTGCTAATTATGTGGATCAGTTTCCTGTTGTGATGTTCTGATTATTTTGAGTTTAAAATATGGTGCCAGAGAGAAAGATAGCACAATAAGACACTTGCCATACAAATGCTTGTCTTGATCCATGGCACCACATATGTTGTCCCTAGCCCTGCCAGAGATGAGTTCATAACCAGGGAGTAAGTGCTTAACACATCTGGGTTTTGACCAAAACCAAAAAATAATATTTTTAATGAGAAGACAGCTTACAAATTTAGACATAAACTAGATGACAACTTCAGAGCAAAAGTAATTAGTAGAAACAGATGAAACAAATGGAAGCTGCATCATTACAGACCAGACGGAATCATAAAAGTTTATAATCAGATAAATAAGAAACCCTCCACCTTCCCAAAATAGAACCTACAACAAGCCAAATACACTAAGAAACATTTCAAAAATATAATAGTTATTTCCCTATATGCCAATGGAATGACTCTATCAAAAGATATACAATGCAGAAGCAAGAATGGTAGTGTACTGGGCACCTGCTTTGCACACGTCCGACCTAGGTTTGAGTGCATGTACTGCTTATGGTCCTCTGAGGCTCACCAGGAGTGATGCCTGCTGGTAGAGCCAGGAGTAAACACTGAACACATCTGGATCTACCCCCTCCCCCACACACACACTCTGCTGCCACCAATAAAAGGGCACGGAATGCTGGATATATCAAGGATGAACTCTTGTGAGCCTCCAGAAAAGTCATCTCTTTTAAAGATTAACAAGAATTTAAGTACAAAGTTTGAAAATAACCATACATACAAAAAAGGGAGTGTTGGCAGTGTTTAATCTGATAAGTTTCAAACTAAAATAAAATGTAAAGAGGCACAGAATTAGTCATTATATATTGGTTTAAGGACCAATACATTAAAATAATGATTCTTCTTACAATTTATGCTTTAAGTAAAGGACCTTGAAAATTAATAAAACAGCAGTTATCTCAGGACATTTACAACACAATAGTGGTAGGAATGTGTTCTACAATTGAACTTTGTGTTCTTACAATTGAGCAGAAAAAGCAGACAGAAAATCAATCATAAAATAAGAGCTTTATATGAGAAGTCTGGATAACTGTACTTAACAGATGTTTATGATGCCTTTAACTCCTGAAATTATAAACACACATAATTTTCTAGAGTGTATAGTACATCTACATAGCAGACTTCCCTGTTGGATATAAGCTAATGTCAATATACCATGAAGTTTGGAGACATACCAATTTTATTTTTAGTAACAAGTATATAAAAATAGCAGACAACAATAAAACAAAGCCTGAGGAAATTTCAAGCATCTAGAGACTAGGCAATATGAAACTGAAATTTAAAGGTCAATGAGAAAGTCAAGGGAAGGAATTTAAGAATTTCCAGATACCTAAATGCACAGGAACAATCAGAATATATCTATAACAGTAAAAGTGAAACTTGTCTAAACTTGCGACTTAAGGAAATGGAAAAATAACAACAAATTAAACAATATAGTAATAAAGTAAACAAATTATAAAATTAGAGTAAACAGACTAAAATAAACACAATTTTTTGGGGGCATGAATTAGGACAAAATGTACAAATTAATGCTAAAGAGTGAATTGTATTTTCACTGGTAAATTTTACATTGTGCATGCATATGCTGTTTTTTTTAATGATTCACGTAGTGTGGTAACATTTCATTAAAAAGAAAATAAATTGAATTATTAACAGGTTTGCACACGAGTATCCTTAGGTGTGAATGAAACATCCAGGAATTAGTTATTAGCAACAGATAAATAGAAAAAGTTGTTGGGGGGAAGAAAGGACACATAGAAATTGTATAATACTGAATAAAATTCATTATCTCTCATTTGCCAAATTAGAATAACAGGGAAAGCAAATACAAACAAGAGCTATTAGTGTTTCTCAATCCACAGGAGAAAAGGTCAATCATCTTGTCTCAGCTCTTATTTTCTGTAAATATTTGATTTGTCATTTCTCAACTTTCTCAACTTTCCCTTTGCTTCAATATTAACTTGACATTTTTTGCTTATTCCAAAGTTCAGGTACTGTACCTAGTGTGGACACCCCATTGCATAGTACAGAACAGAACTCCCCATTGCATACACAGCCCAGAACTCCTGGACTCAGCATTCTGAGTAGATGTGACCACAGATGTATGCCATCGCAGCCAGAAATATTAATTATTATTGGGGGCCGGAGCCATAGCCCAGTGGGTAGGGCATTTGCCTTGCACGCAGCCGGCCTGTGCAGGCCCGGGTTCAATCCCATATGGTCCCCGAGCACCGCCAGGAGTAATTCCTGAGTGCAGAGCCAGGAGAAACCCTGAGCATTGCTGGGTGTGACCCAAAAAGCAAAAAAAAAAGTTAGTTATTATTTAATCTGCCTTATTGTTTATCTCCTAAAGATGGACTGATCTTAGACAACAGGTAACTGTTTATTACTGTTTAATGAGTTTTTCTATAGAAAGCATGATAGATTTTCAACTTTTGTAAGAAATATGAGTAGAACCAACTCCCAGTTGGTTCAGGAACCAGATCATGCTTTTGTCGTTTAATATTAAATCACTATCACTATCACTATCTTCCCGTTCATCATCAATTTGCTCAAGCAGGCTCCAGTAACATCTCCATATGTCCTGTCTTATGCTAGTAGAGCCAAAGGGCATCTGCTCGGAGCGAGTAGAATATTAAATACAGTACAGTTTGTTACTGAAAAGAAAATCTACCACAAAATAAGCATAAAATGGAGGGATATAAAACACTGATCTCAAGATATTTTTAAATATATAGTAATAAAAAATATAATGAGAAATGAAGCTAATTGAGAGAGAGCTGAGATAATATACCTTCCTAATAATTCAATGAGAAATATCAACTGAAATTTGAAACAGAGTATTTTGATGTGAATTAAAGACAACACAATATAAATTTTTACTGTTGCTTGGTCTAAACCACACCAGTGAATTAAGACTTTTCACTTGTCACTTGTCACTTGTCCCCCGTTGCTCATGGATTTGCTCCAGCGGGCACCAGTAAAATCTTCAAATGTCCTGTGGTAAACAAGTGTAGCCCCAAGGGCATCTGCTTGCTCCAGAGACAGGAAAAGCCTCAAACCGTATTTCAGGTCAGGAGAATGAGGTCCATAATTGTTACTGTTTTTTCACATATCAAATACAACATAGGTAGCTTGTCAGGCTCTGCCATATAGGTGGTATACTCTCAGTAGAAGGCTCTCATCTCGAGCATTTAGAGATGAAACTTAAAGCCCGGATGTGCCCCAAAAAAGATATAAATGAAGCAAGCATATCGAAAGTCAAAATTTGCTGGATTTAGTGCCAGAGTGACACAGTACAGCATGGAAAGTGTCTGCCTTGCATGCAGCTGACCAGCATTCAATCTCCAGCGTCCCATCTAGTTCTCAAGCACCGCCAGGTGTGATTCCTGAGTGCAGAGCCAGGAATAATCCCTGAGCATCACCAGGTGGTACACAAAACCAAAAAAAAAAAAAATAGATGTGGGGCCTGGAGCGATAGCCCAGTGGATAGGGTGTTTGCCTTGCAAATTAAAACAAAGAAAATTAATAAAGATAAATTTACAAAATTTATTGTTCTGAAGATAAGAATCAGAAGAATTGTATCCTAAATTATATAAATTAATTAGAATTGGTAGCACCAGGTGATGGAATATTTATAGACAATTTTTAAGAAAGATAAATGTTTTTAAAATGCAATTGCATTGCTATAATGCATGCTATATATTTCAGTAAAAAGGTACTTATTGAATGTATTGGGGAACTTTATTTTACTTCAATTTTTTTAAATGTTTATCATTATAATTTAGAAAAATGGCTTCTAATATTACTTATGGTACTCATGCGCAGTGCTGCATACTTCAATTTTTTTCTCTAAGCCCATTCTTGGGGTAAAGTCTATTCTCATATAACAATATTTCAGGCATCTAAGGTGTTTTATGAATACGAACCTTTAGAAAATAAATCAAATTCCAATTTATGTTTTCTATGAGTGTATGAACTTTCTACACATTATCACCAACTTTGCATTGCCCTCTTAAATTTCAGATATGCTGACTATGCTGTTCTGTCACACCAACTGATTATTTTGTTTTCAGGCTATACCTAGCAAGTTTCTCAGGTTGACTGTGGTTCTGTACTAAGTGCTCACTCTTGAGGGGCCCAGGAGACCCTATTCAGAGCAGAGACTTGAACCAGGTTTTGCCCCAGGCAAGAGACATGCTTTAATCTCTGTTTCAGTGCCTCTGTCCTCTGCTTTAACTCAGGCATCCCAAACCATATTTTATTTCAGTTTTTTCTTCCAGCTTATGTATGAGATCATCTAGTTTGTATATTTAATCTGCTTTGAATATTCTTTTTTTTTCCTTTGAATCATCTGTTCAAGATTCCTGCCAATTTTTTCTCTGAAATTTTCTTCTAAAATATTAAGAGCTAATTTTATTTCTGGCCCTGAGTCTTTTACTTGTTCCATATGTGTTGCAAATATTTTTCTTATTAAATAGTTGCATTTTTACTTTGTATCTTCATTAGATAATTTCAGTGAATAATTTACACAATGCTTCAATATTTGGGTTAATTTTCACAGATACTGCTTTATGGTTTTAAGAAAACTTTTTAAACTTCTCAACTTATAAAGATACCGTGTGTTTTGAAAATAGAATGGTTTGTTTTTCTCTTTAAATCTAAAATGAAGCAAAAATGTATTCGTTTGAGGGTGAAGATATAGTACAACTGCTAGGATGCTTACCTTACAGCTAGATGCTATGACCCCTAGGACTACAGGTCCACTAGATATGGTTGCAAAGTATAGAGTCAGGAGTATGCCGTGGCTTACAACTGGGTGTGGCCCACAATAAAATAGTTTTTGAATTTATTATTTGAATAAGAAATGAAGAGTTTAACATAACCTTATCCTAGACTATCTAATTGTCCAAAATTATTTTTAAAATAACAATGTTCTTTGGTGTGCTTCATTACTTTATTACACATCAAATGACACATACATGAATCTATTTCTAGGTTCCATTTCTTTGAATGCATACATTTATCATCATTTATTTATATTCAGATGCATGCGGTTTAATGGTCAATGAGATGAACCTAATAATTACAATTTGTCAAAATTAAGAATATTGGGGCGGACCAATGGTCCAGCAGGTAGGGCGTTTGCCTTGCAAGCGGCCGGCCCATACCGCCGGGTTTGATCCCGGCATCCCATATGGTTCCTCTAGCACCGCCAGGATTGAATCCTGAGTGCAGAGCCAGGAGAAAACCCTGAGCATTGCCGTGTGTGACCCAAAAAAAGCAAAAAAAAAAAAAAAGAATATTATGGTCATTCAATAAAATAATTAAGCAAGATATAACAGTCAAATAAATTAGTAACAAAATGTGTCAAAGTTATGAAAATGGAGAAAATGTTTATAGTTAATGAAAAGATACATCATGGATACATCAATTTAAGGTGTATGCAGCATAAAGCGGTGAGGGATATGATCAAGTAACCAAGGAAAAATCTTGTGCTGGGAAAATGACTTCCTAATTAAGAAAATTGATCAATATCTCTAAAAGTAAAATCTAAAAGAATCAAAATTTATATAAAAGTCAAAGAACAATTTTTTTAATTCTGTGAAAAAATAAAATTATACCATGAATAATCCTAATATTTTTTGCTTTCTGTTGGGTTTTTGGCTCATATCTGGTGACACTCCTGAGTTATCCTGCTCTACAGTCAAGAAATACTCTTGTTGGTGCCATGGGTTACTCCTAGCTCTACAGTCAAGAATTACTCTTATTGGTGCTCTGGGAACCATATGGGAGTTCATAAATCAAAGCTAGGTTGGCTATGTCCAAGGCAAACACCCTACCTGCTGTACCATCTCTCTGGTCCCTAAACCAAATACATTTTGAAGATGAAATAGAATTTGTCTTGAACAAGCAAAACAAAAATGCCGTGAAGTAATAGTAATATATGTATTGAATCACAATATCGATAAAAACATTAAACTTATTTATCATGGATATTCAGATGTGTCTCTTACAAGCAACAGAAAGTTGGGCTCAATATTCTAATTTATCCTCCCACCATAGACTGGTAGGATTTTGATTGATAAGTCCAGGTTATTGATTTTAACTGAGATTATTGAGATGAAAGAATTTTGGACAAGATTTTGGAGATTTTATACAAGTTTATGAATTTATCTTGTCCTCCAAAGAAGAAAATGTAATGTTTCTTTCAAATTTTGTTTCAGGTCTTTGAACTTCTTAAACCATGCTATTTCATGAAGTTTTATGTTATTCCTAATAATGTAAATGATAACCTAGATTAAAAGGATTACTATTATTGATATTTTAATTTAAAATTCAACTTGTTTGCTATGTCTCACTATTCTCTTCTTACCTGTTGAGTTTCATTTGATAGATCTGAAGTGAATCTTAAGGAGGAGCCCTAGGAAGAATTTTCTTTTGATCTTGCTTCTTTTACGATTCTGTCTCTGCCTTTGTCTTTTGTCATTAGATTACTATGTCTCCCCGAAGCTTTTCTATTCGGTTTTATTTTATCTGGGAATTCTTTGAACTTCTTCAATTCAAGTATATATAATTGTCAACTCTGGATAATGCTTACATTATTTTTTCTAGTAATTCTTGACATTGCTTTTCTGTTTTTGTTTTTGTGGTTTTTGGCGGGTGGGTGTTCCCTAAAATTCTTCCAGTTAACTCATTCTATAATTCTCTGTTATGTTTGTATATTTCATTTGATGCTTTTTCCACATTCTGTTCTTAATTGAGTTCCTCCATCTGTCTTCAAGTTTGCAGTCATTCCCCAGTTTTCCAATGAGTGTTTTTTTAACTAATATGTTTTTCACTTTTATGGTTTGTATTGCAGTTTTCTCATGCCCTCTCTCATCCTTTCTCTTTATGGAAAGTCTGTACTTTGATTTCTTTCAACTGATTAAACATCTTCACCAAGATTGCGCTTAGTCTTATGATCTTGATGTCATTGAGCTGGTTGGTGCTGGAGTCTTCCAGATTTTCATCTTTACTCATTAAGTTTGGTTTGCCTTTATACTTATTTTACACATACTGTATTATGAGGAGTATGGGTTTATTTCTGATTTTGTAGTTCTTGGTTGTTCAACCTGATCTTTGTGCTTCAGTCCTTGTGTTTGAACCCCTGGTCCTTCTCAGTCCACAGTATTTTGACTTAACTTGTTCTAGAACTGCATCACTGTCTGTCCTTAAAGGGGCTTTGCAGAAGAGGGCTAACTTATATCCATCTGGTGCCACCTACTGCAAGATGTGTCTGTCAAAAGTGCAGGCCAGTATAGGCGTTAATTATTGCCACAGCAAAGGCACATTCCATTCTTCTTTTATGGAAGTCTGCTAGGCACCAGGCCGTGTTTGAAACTAGGCTTTATTTAGGCTCTGGGAACATGATGATGCATTTGCAACCCACAGATTTTACTGAACTCACTTTGTCCCTAATGACAGCTTCCACTGTCAATGAGGCAGGAAACCTTTCAACTTCTTCATCAAAAAGAAAACAAATACCACATGATTTGGTAACTCACTGTACCATCTCTTTTTATGCACCATATATTGCAAGGACATTTAGTAGATTAAAGTGATCTGCATGCCCATTCACAGAATCTTTTTTTCTGTATCTGTTTTGTTGAAATCATGACCTAGCGCACTTTACAAGGCACCTTTCTCTTGGCCCTACCTCATCTAATTTGTATTTATGAATAAAGTAATAAATGTTTGCTACTGTGATTTATGCAAGTTATCACTATACTGGGATGATCTGTTTTCAGCAAGCTACTCTTCAAATAATAGAGGGAAAACTTTGGATTCTTTAGCAAGGAACTCTTCTTTGACAGCTTAACTCTTATGTGTCTTTTGGAAGGCTGGAATTCATGCAGATATCGGAGCATCATTTATCATCTCCAGGCCAGCCTCCTGCCTTTGACACAAAGATCCATCTCTGTGAGGGGATTCATATTGGAAAAAGTCAGTGCGGTAAGAGAAATGAAGCAATATCTTGGTGCCTTTGCACATCTATTCCTTGTCACCTTTGAGAACTCATTTCCGCATTTAGTATTTGTTTGTATTTCCTCATGTTTATTCCAGTTCTATTTTATGTTTGTAAAGAATTCTTCAGTGATTCTGAAGGTCTGCAAACATTTTTTCTATTTTGGAAATTTAACTTGCAATTTGATTTCTTATGTCTCATAATCAAGATGTTGTCAATAAATAGAATTACACTTATTTTAAAACAGGTAAAAGCTGCAACGTAGCTTACAACACAGTATGAGATCTTTCCCTGGCTGTTTCAGAGATGATTCATCTCCGTTTCTTAGAGATATTAGGAATGGTGAAAGTGACAATGAGAAGTTCAACAGAGACTACAGAGTTGACATGGCCAAAAATTGACAGAAGTGGAAGTTGAAGATTCAAAAAACTTTCCAATTTTGTCTTAGGGATCCACACAATATGAATTTGACTGCTGCTTTATTATAAAAATGCATTGCTAAGAATAAAGATATACAATAATGCACTGTGATCTTGTTAGCCAGAATAACCACTTATATTACCAAACCTAATTATATAAAATAAAAAAATGTAGGAGGTAAGGTTTATCCTCCATCATTTAGCTTTTGTTTCTGTCAGATTTTGCATCCTTTTCCACCAAACAGCTTTAGACTGACAAGTCACAGCTTGGGAGCATGGCTCTCATTCCTAGCACTCGTTATTTATGAAGTGATTTGCATATGATTTACATAAATCTACATAATTTATTTCATTTGAGGGTCCAGAAATGGATTTCTTTAATCAGGAAGCAGCTCTTAGGCACTTTCTGTCCGTGGTACCATGCAATCCTGTACCCCAAGTGAAATAACTTTAAAAATAAAACCACCTATTACTTTGAATATTTTATACAAAGAACTGGAACGTTTTTCATGGTTAGTTGTAATAGTCTAAGGTAACCATATTAACATGCTATCTGGAAAAACCTACCCACTCTCATTCTTATATTTTAATCTGAAATATCACTTATTACTAGCAAACTTAATTGTTGTACCTGTTCTTGAACAGGTTCTTCAAGACGATTGTTCTTGAAACTGATTATAAAACTGTAGAAATTTTGAACAGGTTCTTCAAGAACATACACAAATCCTGGAAGTGATACTGATAACTATATAGTTATGAATCTATTATCTTTATTTTCTTTAAACTTGATTACTTGGGGAAAGGGGCTGGCAGGTATCTGGTAGTTTTCAGGCCTTACTCTAGACTCTGTGGTCAGGGATCAGTACTGATAGACCTAGGGGACCTGTATGGCACAGAGGAACAAATCAGGTGAGCCACATACAAGTTAAGGATCTTTATACCAATATTATCCTTGACCTGAGGCCATATTTTTAATAAGAATTTTTTTTATTATTTTATTCTTCATAACTTTGCACATTTCTTCCTTGTCACCTTTGAAAACTCATTTCTGCATTTAATATTTTTCTTTCTTCTTGTTTATTCCAGTTCTATCTATTTTGTCTTTGTAAAGAATTCCCTGAACAGGGCCGGAGCGATAACCCAGCAAGTAGGGCATTTACCCATGCCCACGGGCCGACCGGCTCGGGTTCGATCCCGGCATCCCATATGGTCCCCGAGCACTGCCAGGAGTAACTCCTGAGTGCAGAGCCAGGTGTGACCCAGAAGAGCAAAAAAAAAAAAAAAAAAATTCCTGAACAAAACTGGATATGGCCCAAAAAACAAAGGGGCAAAAAAAAGAAAGGGACTCATGTCTCTTAGGGCAAAAAACCAAGCTAACCAAAGGTGGCTTCTTGAAATGAACTGTTTTTTTAGGAGGATTCCTTCCAGATGTCCAAATCCCCAGTTCTTTTCTCCTTCAGACAATCTCTTTTATAATCAGAATGTGTTAATAAAACATAGATATATTTCCCATGGGGACCGCCATTTTCCACATCCGGACTTCCCTCTCGTCATCCAACTCCACCCAGCAGACCAGACTATCACAGCCCAGATCATCGACTCCCCACCCTGCAGCAGTTTTTTTTTCAATCCCGCGCGTGGTTCATCATTAAATGCTTTATTTAGAGGTGACTACAAGAGTATGCCACCCGCACGGCAAGCCTGGCAAGCTGCTCGTGTTGTATTTGATATGCCAAATACCAGTAACATTTATATTAGGTCATTCCCATGACCTAATATAATGGGTTGAGACTCTTTATGTTCCTGGAGCAAGAAGATGCCTTTGGGTTCTACTAGCATGAGACAGGACATATGGAGATATTACTGGTGCCTGCTCTAGCAAATAGATGATGAATGGGAAGATCGTGATCGTGATAGTGATATTTCCCAATTTCCTTTCACTGAAGCCTTCACTTTTCTAGGCCTAATACTGAGGGCTGAACTTTTCCATACTGCCATATAAACAGGCTGATCCTATTGAAAGAGAAATAAATCACTGTTTTAGTCCTCTCTGAAAAAAAAATTCCAAACTAGAATCTGCCACTGTTGCACAGATCTGTAGTCTCTGAATGACTGCCCACCATGGAAGACAAGCTCTTGATGGTGGAGGTGGGGAATGGCCCTCTGGGCTCACATATGTTACAGCACCATCTTTTAAGACAGAAAAAGTGAAGTAACTGCCCTGGTTTTTCATAGCTTACATTCCCAATGACGAACTAAGAAATTGTCAGTAAGATTGTCTCTCTCTTTGACCACACTCACCAAGGACTTAGCTTTGTTTACATGCTTTGGGGGATAATAGGGGAAAATTATCTTACCTGTTTCTTTTTTGAGGAAGGTCTGAGAGGAGGGGAACCCTCATTTTCTGCTGTATTGTCTGGAGCACCTAAAAGGCAAAAGGCTACAGTTCCTATCAAACATTAGACTCACTTCTTTTGCTGAAATTTCATAGATTTCCTGAAATTGAGTTTTCTTCTATGCTGATTGTCTTGGGATCATTAACATGTTTGATTTTTATACATTTTTCCAGTTTAATTGGAATCTGTTCAACAGAGATCCTCAGTAGTTTGACAGAAGCTAATCGCTTTTTTGTTATTGAATGGCTTAGATAATTCCTGGAAGAATGTTATGAAAATATAAAACATAAAGTATGCCATATTTTAAATATATTTGTTATAAATATTACTATTATATACACTCACTATTTTTGATAGTGCATTTCTTTTTATTACTGAACATTTATCAGCATTAGTAAGCAGCATTCTCTTTATACATTTACTTAGCAAAGGAAAATGAGTTATGTCAAGAGATTTTTTTCCAGGGGAATTGGGACCATGCTGCCATACTCAGGGCTTACTGCTGGATTTGCTTGCAAGGTTCCCTGGTGGTACACAAGGAACCATATGGGATACTGAGGCTTCAACTTCTGTTGGCTGCATGCTAGGCAAGCACCCTACACTCTGTACTATCACGCTAGCCCCTACTGTCTTCAATTATTAATAAAATGTGTATATGCTTTGGGTTACTATGTGGGTATAAGTTTTCAAAGTAGCTTTGTAAATAAGTATAGTTTCTAGATTGTAATGCTATGCTGATTCTAATTTTCGAAATAATTGTGATATTATTTTCCAGTGTGGGTGAAGTGCTTTGATTCCTGACAAAATATGAATAGAAGGGCCAGAGAGACAGTTCAGCATGTAAGATGGTTGCTTAATATACCAGTCATGCTGATTTGATCTCTGGCAGAACACACAGTTCACTGAGAACCACCAGAATTTCTCCATGTAAGTTCATGTATGTATCTCCAATAAGCTCTAAATGCAGCCAGATGTACCCCCAATACATGAATAAAGTGTATGTCATTTAAACTTTTTACCATCAATTTATTTTCCTGGTTGCAAGGCACAGAGAAAAAGACAGAGCATAGAGAGATCATAAAGTTAAGAGGTCTCTAAACTTGAAAAGATTGGCTCAAACAGTGGGTAGGGCATTTGCCTTGCATGTTGCTGACCCAGATTTTATCCTCGGCATCCCATATCACTCCCTGAGCACCACCAGGAGTAATTCCTGGGTGCAGAGCTAGGAGTAACCCCTCAGCATCACCGGATGTGACCCAAAAAGCAAATAATAAATAATTGAAAAAATAAATAAATGAAAATAAATTAAAAAGGGATTGGTTCAAATGGATGTGTTGTCTAGTACGTTTAAAGATGCAGACATAGAGCAGTCTTGAAATTTTCAGGAACAGATCAACTAGAAGCATAGGGCGACTTTTAAATTTATTTTGTGAAAAATGGCCATATGTGACTCTAACTCTTAAAGATAATTAAGCGATTATTCAAGGACAGTAATATGCTTGACTCATTCACCTTCGACAGCAAATATGACTAGTTTTCAGTTTCCAAGTCATTGCGGAGTGTGTTGTAAGGTTTGCATTCCAACAATTAGAATTCTTCAGTGTTCCAGCTATTTTATTTTATTATACAGCTCTTTACTTAGAGCTCATGAAGGTATGTTTCTGCTGGCTGACCTTCTGTTGTAATCATCAGCCATGTATGCGGAACAGGAATTTCTTATTCCTGTGGAGCAGAACCAATTGCTTTCTTCTGGTCTTCCTCGCAGCTTATCTATGTTTTACTGTCTATAGTTCAGCAGCTTTGCGTCTCTCTGACTTAGCTCTCTGTGTTTATGTAGTCTACTACGTCTGTTTCAACGACATCTGATCCCTTATGTAATCAGCTAAATAAGTGTAGATGTTTGTTTCTGTTGATTGCTTATGTCTGATGCATATGAGGTTTTATGAACGGACTAATCAGAACACGTATGACTTAAACAAATGAAATATTTTAATTATATTTCCATCTCTCAATTTATTTATAGCTAACAGATTTTAAAAATAATTACACCTAAAAGTCCCTTCACTATTTCAAAGAACTTAGAAGTTGACAAAACAATAGGGTACTATCAGCTTAGTAAAACTAGCACTAAATTTAAGTACCACACTGCATTCTGCCTATTGCTGCTTTTATAAGTGTAAAATTACTATCTAATTGTTATTTTATTTACCTAGAGAAAGATGGCTCATGTTCCAAAGATAGAAGTGCAGACCATTCCCAGGGGGAATGATTAGCACCATAGTGGTTGTATAGTAGATCTTGAGAGCACCAGGACTATATCCATTTGTATTTGGTACTTCTATACATAAAATTGTAGGTATTTACTTGTTGCAGGACACCTAAAATTCTAAGAGCCTCGGCATCTGCCCTGGATTGCCTCTTGCAGGTCACTTCATAGATGGGGGTAGTCTAAATGTGGCAGTCTTATCTGACCATGTATTCTGCACTGGCTGGTATAAATATTCTCTCACGCTACCACAATCATTGTGGGACTAGCTAGATCTTACCAGCATATTTGCCTGGCCACGTTGGATCTCTAAGTAATTAGCCCAGAGAGAAATGCTGTTTGCCTCCAAGCAAGCAAGCATGGCTCCCTGATAACTCAAAGGCAACTAAAATACAAAACTACCATGAAGTAGAAGAGTCTCTTGTGAAGGCTTGGAGAAATATTTAACTGGCATTAGTATTAGTCTTTGGTACAGAGGCATGCCATCTCAGAAATCCCCTTCTCTACCCTATAAAGGCACTTCCAGGCAGATCTTGGCTCAAGATATTAGGTGAGGTGCTGGGAGAAATTACCTGAGGGCATTTGACCCTTCCTGCCAGGGGAAGTTACATTTCTTTGCTCCTCCCAGCACTCTAGGAGGCTTTTAATTAGCTCTGGGTTCTTGTAAACAGCCTGATGGTCTCCTGAAGTTGCTACATTTCTATAGAGTTATTTCCTGTTTTCATCTCTAGATAGCCTGGCCCAAAGTGGGCCCAGCTGTGAAGTTTGGGTGAATTTCTAGCTATAAAATAAGCTGCAAGAAGAAAGAAGCCCCTTCTTTTTTCCCCTTTTTGCCATTTCGGCTTCCCTTGGCATTTTGCTTCTCCATCCTCTCCATTCTCTGTTGGGCCTCAACACGTGGTGGCAGCCATCTTGGCCTACACCTGGCTGGGGCCTAGCTGGGAACCCAGAGTCCGGAGGTTTTCCCTGCTCTTGGATTGTATATTGGAACCTGTGATAGTAAAGCCCTTTTTAAAACTGCATCAGATTCCTGCATTTACTAAAGAACTTTGCATAAGCATTTCATTTGCTCTATCAATTGAGCATGTTTTGTAGACTTCAGTGTTATTTTAATTTGCAATCTGTGATATCATGTTATAGTTTATATTTCAACTTTATATTGTCTTTTGATAAAGTATCTACTGGTATAGAATTCATTTTATTAATTGAGATCTTCAAGACCCTGAATGAATAGTTTGAGTCTCTTCGTATTCCTAAAGCAACAAGATGCCATTGGGCTACACTGGCACATGATAGAGTCAAATGGAAATGTTACTGGTGCCCGCTAGAGCAAATTGATGAATAATGGGATGTCAAGTGATCAAGTGAATGTCCTTATTTACAATTTTAAGTGTCTTTTGAATGTTTCAGTTTCATAACTTTTCTAAAATAAGTATTCTGTAAACAATTTACCGCATTTCTGTTTGTCTTTCCATTCTGCAAATAGAATTTTTTGTAAGACATTTTTTAAATTTTAATAAGACAAAATTTATATTTTTTAAACTATGTAACAACATGGTGATATTTTTAATTTCTTGAGAAGATTTTGAGCTGTGTGGTTTATCTGTATTATCACTTATTTTTTGTTAATAATTTTGAATTATGAAGGGACCTCTGTATCAATGCTTTTTTAATTGAGATTGGTAAATTGTTCAAGAACTTTTGTTGAAGTGTATCATATGTTTTCTTCTTTTTAAAAAATCATTTGAATATATATGTTTGCATAAATTTTCCTATTCCCTTTATTCTTTTCCTTTATATATATTATTTATGTAAATATAGTTCTACTTTCTCACCTTTCTTTGATTTCATAATATACTGACTTTCAGTATATAATAAAATCAGTATAGATTGTGTTTATTTAAATTAACATATTCCATGTATCATAAATTTCTGTTGGTGGTAAATTTTATTTTTCTGTTATTTTGGATCTAGGTTACCATTATTTTTTCTGAGAATATTGGCTGCTCAACCGGCACCACGTGGAAGCAACCCATGGAGCTGACCTCCTGGTAAGGGGCTTGGCCAGCCCCTGGCCAAGTTCAACATTGCTCCAACGGTCTACTCTCATGTGCGGGGGGACACGCTGGCCGGACTCGGAGTGGAGTTTTGGGCCATGCCCTTTCCTGCGCCTCCTTGCCAGTTGCCCCAGAAGAGAGAGAGACCCACCCACGCCAGACCCACAGCTCCCTTGGCAAAGCAGCCATGCGATATTCTTAGAGAATGCTGATTTTAGGATAATATCCTTCCCAAGATCTTTCACATTTATACATTGTATACAGTTCTAGACATCTTCTAACTGAGACCAGTAAACCTAACAAGAAGCCAGAGCAAACCACACATCATGCAGTCAGTCATTCTCAACATCCAGACTCCATAGTTCCTCAGAACTCCATCCAAGAGAAAACCTGATCTTTCCCTTTAAGTTTCATCAGTAAATGGTCGAGATGAGAGCCTTCTACTGAGACTATACCACCTACATGGCAGAGTCTGGAAAGCTACCCCGGTTTTTATTACCAAACACGAGTATCTGTTATGCCAAAAACTAGCAACAATTATGGACCTCAGTTCCTTGACCTGAAGAATGGTTTGGGGCTATTCCTCTCCCTGGAGCAAGTAGATGCCCTTGGGTTACACTTGCTTGTGACAGGACTTATGGAGATGTTACTAGTGCCCACTCAAGCAAATCGATGAACAATGGGAAGACAGTGACAGTGATTATAGCCCATTCATAATTATATCTACTTGTGATATACATATCTTAGAATGTCTTTCTTTGTTTTTGTACTAGAATAACATTGGTCTATTATTGTGAGTATGAAGTGGTTCTCTGCTGCCATTTATATGAAGTCACTGGATAATCTGTGTTATTTATTTCTTAAAGGTTTTGTAAAATTTACCATTTATGCTTTCTTTTTTGAGAATTATTAATTAACCATTATTTAATTTATAAAGTTATATTGATTTAATTTTATAAAGTTATATCTAAGTTTAAAATGTGAGTTAAGAAAAATATTATCTTATTTTTTTTGTTGGTACTCATTTCTTTGAAGACTTAAGTTCATAAACCAAATATATTCTTTTACTTAAACTTATTTTGCTGCTATTTGTAGGCAAGTCTTGGTATACTTTTCTCAGTTTTTATTTTTCTTTTCCAGTATTTATTCTTCATGTTTGATGGGTGTTTTCAGTGGTAGAAAAATCTAGTGACCTTCTTCTTCCTTCAATATTTTATTTTATCATCTCCTTTTTTCATGCTTTCCAATGAGAAGTATGATAAACATTGCCTTCCATGGTTAACATGATTTGGGAGTAGGAGGGACATGGGAGAGATAGTTCCAGGGGATAAGGGGCTTTTCTTGTGCATGACCAGCCTTGGATTGCTCCCTGGAGCCGCATATGGTCACATGAGCACTACTAGGTCTAATATTCCAACAAAACCAAAATAAAACAAGAGATGTATAACTTATTTCTTTAAAATTTTTTAAATGTTTGCGTTTTTACTAGAACATATCTACCCATAAAATATTTTGGTATATATTCTATATATTTTCTGAGACTCCTTCAAAGGTACGTTGGTATAACTGTATCACTGTCTTCCCGTTCATCGTCCATCTGCTCGAGTGGGCACCAGTAACATCTCCATATGACCTGTCTCATGCAAGTAGAGCCCAAGGGCATCTGCTTGCTCCATGAACATAAAGAGCCTCAAACCATTCCATCAGGTCATGGGAATGAGGTTTATAATTGTTACTGGTATCTGGCATATCAAATACTACATGGGTAGCTTGCCAGGCTCTGCCATACGGGTAGCATACTCTTGTAGTCCTCTCAAAATCCAGCATTTATTGATGAACTGCGTGGCCGCAAGCGGCTGCGCAAGCCGGGCTGTGATAGGTTGGTCTCACGTTGGTAATTGTCATTAGCAAAATTCTCAATTCTTATGTTAAAACTTTTTTTTTTCCTTGTTCTTTTTTTTTTTTTTTTTTTTTGCTTTCTGGGTCACACCGGCGATGCTCAGGGGTTACTCCTGGCTCTGCACTCAGGGAATTACTCCTGGCAGTGCTTGGGAGACCATATTGGATGCCAAGGATCAAACCCGGGCTGGCATGGGCGGCCCCGTGCAAGGCAAACACCCTACCTGCTGGGCTATTGCTCAGGCCCCTTCTTCCTGTTCTTAATCTGCTATCTCAAATACAAGGAAATATTACCGGACTTTCAATTTCAATTTCTGGGTCAGGCATAAAGTAGAGCAGGTTAGGCACTCACCTTACACAAAAGTCAAACCAAATTTTTCCCATTAACATATATTTTCTTCCAATCCTCACAAGGAGTAGTCCTTGAGTGTAGAGCCAAGAGTACACCTAGAACACAGTACTTAAAATTTATGTTTTAATTACAAATGGCCTAGGTGTTCTGTTATGTTCATTTTTCTCTCTTTTTATTTTACTTTGAGAATTATTTAAGGTCTACATAAGACTTTTTAATTTTACATATGATGTAGTATGTGAGCAGGTGGACGTGGCTATCAAAGAGATCTGATTAGAAGTCATGGATAATCTCCATTGCCTTTCTGGAAGATTGATAGATCCATCGGGACGTTGGAGGGCAGTCATCTTGGTCTTATAGTTGGCAAAGGACAGGTGGGCGTTGTGAACGCTTTTCCCAGCTTCTGCTGCATCTTCCATTATTTCTGTTCTTCTCTATTTGAGCTCTTCCTTTATCACTTCTCTGCACTGTTTTGCAAGCTTGGACATTAGATTTTGGTTGCCTGAGGCTCGCACCTTGCCATGTTGGCAAATGAGCTCGAGAGTTTTTGAAGACAGGAGTCCTTTAGTGGCTATCTCTCTCCATGATTCTTCGTACAATCATGGAGGTGCTGAATCAGTCGGCTGTATTCTTCCTAGATGTCGCTCAATGATGGTATCTTCCCATGTTGCCGCAATGGTGCCAAAGAGTTCCTAGTTGGTGGTCGTTCTGAGAGTTTTCCTCTTAAACTTTGCAGCCTTTTCTCCTTGTTGTGTGAAGTAGAATTTTTGCACAAAGGAAACGGTGGTCTGATTCTGTTTGGAATGACATCTACATCAGTCAGGCAAAACCATCGATTAAATGATGGATATGTCATTCGCAACATTCTCCCTTCTGAAATCTGACATGCCATTTCATTGGTAAAGAAGAGAACAGCACCAGGCCCAGACAAAGTCAGACCCGAACACCTGAAGAATCTGCCGTCGGTACTCATCAATACACTGGCTCAGCTCTTCACACGCTACCTGTCTGAATGCAAGGTGCCCTCCCAATGGAAAACCAGCAGGACAGTTCTACTGTTCAAGAAGGGAGATATTCATGACATTGGCAACTCTTGCCCCATCTGCCTGTTGTCCATCATCTACAAGTGTTCACTCGAGTCATCCTGAACAGGATTGGCAGAACATTAGATGAAGGACAACCCTGTGAGGCTCTTTGTATTGAGGTTTATACGTTTGAGGTTCTTCATATTCCTGAAGTAAGCAGATGCCATTGGCTACACTGGCACATGATAGGGTCAAATGGAAATGTTACTGGTGCCCACTCAATCAAATTGATGAATAATGAGATGTCAAGTGATCAAATGAAGTGATGATGTGTCTTTATGTAGTGTTTATGTCTAGCCTTTTGTTAATGTTTTATTCAAAATTACTTTCCCTCATATTAATATTATCCTTGCACATTTTTACTTTCTGTAACACATTCTATATTTTAAACATTTATTTTATATTTCATGTTCTATTATTCCCAAAATTGTGTCCTAGATAAGTTTAAATGTGACTTTTTCTTTTTTCCTTTTATACTATGTTTTATTTTTCCTTCTAATTTATCTAGTAATTGTTTTGTGTTTTCAATGGAAGATGGACAGAAAGTATCAAGCAATGAAAAATGGGGCAATGAATCTTGAGTTTAAGACTTTCACTAACTTAGGTTTTTATAACTATCTTTACTGTTTCACCTATTTGGAAGAAACATAGGTTCTAAGACCTCTTTCTTCCATTCTTATTGTATTGGCAATGTTATTTTTTGTTATTCATTAAGAACCATTGTTACATACAATCTATGTTTTGAGACTCTCAACATTGTAATGCCCCTTTGTTTTGTTGAAATAATGATGAAATATGGAGGAGAAAGGGTTTTCTATAATTTAATACTTCCCTTTGATATGAGTTGATCAATTACTACTCCTTACTCTGTACTCAGGAATCACTACTGGCAGTGCTCAGGGGACCATATAGGTTGGTGGGGATGAAACCCAGTATGCAGTGAGCAAGGCAAGCTCCTCACATGCTGTACTATTGTTTCACCCTTCCCCTTTATTTCGCTCTTTGTTTTTGTTCTTCCCAGTATTAAGTCATTGACCTTGGCTCTGACCTTCAAAATTGCTTAACTCCTTCCACCATTTCCCATTTCATGACAGATAAAAGCTAGAGATGTCAATAATAGTGATTTTTTTTTTTTGCTTTTTTGGGTCACCCCCAGTAATGCTCAGGGGTTACTCCTGGCTCTGCACTCAGGAATCACTCCTGGCGGTGCTTGGGGAACCATATGGGATGCCGGGGATCGAACCTGGTCTGGCACAGGCCAGCCGCATGCAAGGCAAATGCCCTACCCACTGGACTATCACTCCGGCCCAGTGAAATATTCTTTTAGACAATTAAGTTATGTGATTGGATATTTATGGCAAAAGACTTCTGGAAAATGGATAATTTTGGTGAATGATTTGCAGCAAAAATAATTTTCATAAAGTGTGATTACTGTTGTGATGTCAGTCAAGAGTGACCATCGGTTGTGGTACCTGCTTTGGCGCCAGGAGCCCTGGGCTTAATCCCTGGTACTATGCTAAATACAAGTAACAATTACAGACCTCATTCACATGACCTGATGGAATGGTTTGAGGCATTTTATGTTCCTGGAGCAAGCAGGTGCCATTGGGCTCTACTTGTATGAGACAGGACATATAAGATGTTACTGGTGCCCGCTTGAGCAAATCGATGATGAATGGGAATACAGTGAGACAGTGTTACCGAGAGGTTACCACCTACATGGCAGAGCCTGGCAAGCTACTTGTGTTTTATTTACTTGTTATGCCAAAAACTAGTAACAATTATGGACCTCAGTTCCATGTCCTGAAGAATGGTTTGTCCCTGGAGCAAGCAGATACCCTTGGGTTACACTTGCTTGTGACAGGACTTATGGAGATGTTACTAGCCCCACTTGAGCAAATCGATGAACAAGATGAACAATGGGAAGACAGTGATACAGTGATACAGTGATTCTTTTTTCCAGTTAAAGAAAAATGTTCTCCCACTCATAATAGACTTTCAGATTCTTTTCTCTGATAAAACTATATGAAAAAGTTCTCCTGGGTTTGTCCTGCTTTGCCTGTGTCAGGGCCTCTAGATCCTTTATTCTGAACTTCACTTGGATTTTCTAAATGTTAAATGCAGTAGAGAGACACTGCTTGACATCATAGCATTGTGTCTCAATCTCTTGCTGTGGAGTCAAAAAATTCTTGATTACAATTTAAGAATTTCTCCCATTGTTTGTTTTCCTTTGCATCAGTTCTAAGTATGAAGGATTATTCTGTTTTTTTATATGCCTTGTATCAACATTTTCTGGTTGGGGAGTTGATTTTCTCTGTATCTTGATTCTCCAATATTTTTTTTAAAATTTACTCTAACTTTATTTCCTCCTAAGTATCAGAGTGACAAAGCATACTTTTTTGGAATGTAATAAGGAGCTCACAAGCATTGCTCAAGAAACCGGAGACAGATACCAGGGATATTTCACTAATTCTACTCAGGCCTAGAGCCCAAGGATGAGATACTGCTGGAGCCCTCCTTAGCTAGATACCACCAGGGATACCACAGTTTGTCCATTTACATAGTTAATTGTATATGAATATAATAATTGTTTGAATAAGAAATTGCAATCAATGATTACATTAATTGATTACTTTTCAATGTTCATATTCTTCTGAAGCCCACACATATGCTTCTGAGCACCTAGATATTGTTTTATGGCATCATTTATTAAAAATACTTTCATTAATAAAGCAAATAAAGTCATTATTTGTTAAAAATAAAGACTTTTACTTTGTCATTTGCATTAAAATGCAAATGACTTTGATGAAATATGACATATAAAGCATAATCATCAGATATAAAACTAGTTCCATCAAATCATCTAATTTATTTTTTTTTTGTAGTAAAATAGATTTTATTAAGGAGGTTTTAGGAGAGGGGAGGGAGAGAAAGAAAGGAAAGAGTAACACGCTCAAGGGAGAACGCGGGCTGCTCCAAAGGCGGAGAGCAAGTAAAAGAGAGAGTACACATCTCAAGAGGGGGAGATCGCGGGCAACACACGTGCTTAGGCACCACATGTGCTCGGCCACATGGACTCAAGCAGCATGAATGTCCTTGCAGCATGTGCACGCAGGCAACATGTGTACCCAGGCAGCATGTGAGCCAAAATCATCTAATTTAATATTATAGTACATTTAGTTCTATAAAGCAACTGAGCAAAAGAGAGAGATATAACAGTGCAATAATTGTCACTAACTATAAAGACAAAATTGTTCTATAAAGTAGACTGGCATTGAACATAGTAAAGCAGTTTAAATATAAAGATTCATTTTTAATAAATGATATACATTCTATCAATTATTTTTGCTATAATTTTAGATGATCACATTAAGCAAAATAAAAACTATTTGAGTCATTATGTCTATCAAATCATTTCTGCAAACTGAGATTATACATTTTTATCATTATTTTTATTATTATTTGTATTATAACACCTTGAGATAGACATTTACAAAGCTGTTCATGATTGGGTTTCAGTCATACAATGCTCTAGCACCATCCATCTGTCAGTGCACATTTCCCACCACCAATGTCCCCAGATTCCTTCCTCTCTCCCCCAGCCTGCCTCTATAGCAGACACTCCTCCTCCTCCTCCCCTTCTTCCTCTTCTTTTTCCCTTTTTTCTTCTTCTTCATCTTCTTCTTCTTCTTCTTCTTCTTCTTCTTCTT